>UZAE01000374.1:0-24957 GCA_900617975.1 Rodentolepis nana | reverse complement strand
CCCCCCCCCCCCTCTCGACTTTTTCAATTTGATGCTTCCTCCCCTCTGTGAAGTCTGAAGTCAACTAAAGGGCTAATGATAACTATCAAAACCCCTGCCATTTGATATAAATAAATATTATTTTAAATTGATAAAATGTGTGCAAAATAGTGTATTATAGATTGTTTTGTCCTCTGATAAATCGAAATACTTATTTCAATCGCTCAAGTTTGCCCTCTCTAAGTAAAAATTATTCTTTGACGCACTCAAACTTATCTTGAGATATTGAAGATTCCCTCACTGAAAGTGAAGAAAGCAGCCTTAAGTACAACAAGATTGTGTACAGTTGAGGAAAAAAGGTCTTCATATATTCAAAGGCAAAGAATGTGCTTACAGCTAATTGCGGAGCATTCTTTAGGAACGGCGACAGTTCTCTCATCTTCGCGGAAACACTTCCAAGTTCAGTTTCTATTTGCTTCCTCAGTGACTGCAATTGCTCTTTTGCTTTTCGAGCATCATTCAATTCATCGAAGCAAAATTCAGCAGTCTTAATGCCATTCACTTGTTCCAAAAAAGTTTCTACCGTACTGCTCACTTGTCCGTATTCTTCAAGAGCAGCTATAGCGGCAGTGATCATTACTTCTGCCGAGGCGCAGACATTTGCGATACCTTTCTGGCGTAATTGAAGAACACCAATTTTCTTTCTCACACCTGCTACTTCTGGATCAACATCTTCCAACATTTCCTGGATAACATTTCCATTCTCATCAACCCTTTCCACAGTCATCATAGCTAATAGTCGCCCATCTAAGTCATTTATTTCCGCAGAAAGTCCAGATGAATCTGACCTGAGTTTATTCAGGCTTATGGCATACTCGTCAAGCAATTGTCTATAAGCAGCACGCGCACTGGCAATATCAGTGCAATCCTCCAGAGTAAATGATGCAATCCGAGTTTTAAGATCTTGAAGAGCGTCCTCTTGTACACCTGCAGAGTCTTCTAACTTCTTTGTTAACTCTCGAATCTCAACCCATTTTGAATTGGCCAATTCAAGAGCTGCAAGTCGATCTACAAGGGCTGACTTTGCTGATACCATATCCTTCTCTAGTTTATCGATAATCGCTGTCAATTCAGCCGACTTTTCTGGACCCAACTGCTCTGCAAGCAAATCGGCTGCTGCTCGTAATTTTGCGATATCTGCTGAAGCTTTTTCTAACGACTTCAAATGTGTCTCAATTGCTGAGGACTGTTCCTGGATCTTGGATGGTCCATAGGCAGAAATATCCTCATTGCTAAACACCTTTCCTTCAGTAAGGCCGTCACCGGTTGCAAACTGTGTGAAAGCCTCGTAGGAGCTACTCAAAACGTTCCCATTGGTAGTAGCGGAGGAGAGGCCTGGACTGGTACTACCCTGGAGAAGAAACACGGCACCTCCTAGAAGGTTTGAGAGACGGTTTCGAACCTCTTCAAACTGTCCACTGGCTTCAGTTGCAGTCCTAAGATTTACCGCCTTTTCTTCCATCACGCGGTCAGCATCCTCCCAGACTTGTAAAAATTGATTTTCCTTAGGTCGCATTTGAGGTAGCTTAGCTTGATCTAGAGTAGACATTTGCATGAGGTAGGCAAGAGAGGTCTTTTTCTCCTCATTAACGCGGGCAATAAGGGCATCTCGTTCAGCTAAAAGACGTTTCATTTCATCAGATTCCACGAACTGCATGTCAGGTTCGTTTGGTAGTTCTTCTATTTGCGCTCTCAGTCGGTTTGCTCGTTCATGCTCTGCCAACGCAGCTGCATATTGCTGATCAAGCGATTCAACTCTCTTTGAAGCTATTATTAGACGAAAAGTAAATAGATTACTGGTACTTAAATTACCTATATCATGTAATGTAGATCACTCACCAGTCTCTCGGACATCGGAGGTCATACTTTCAAGGTCATGAAGGCTATTGAGAACGCGAGCCAAATTAGTGCGTCGGTTAGCTATTTCAGATGGCGAAAGTCCCCCTTCACCAATCAGCTCTTGCAATATATTGTTAAGACGCTCCGCCAAAGAGATATTAGAGTTTGTAGAATCAATCATCTCTTCAAATTTTTCGAGCATTGCACGGTAGCGACGCGCAACTTCTGCTGCGACTTCCGGATCCATCAAATCCTCACTGCCTGCCAGACCATCGGAGCAAAGCTGATTTGCAAGCTCCTCGAATTCAGTCGTCCAATGTTCGAGCCCTCCCAATCTAGTAAAAAAAGAGCAAATCCATCAAGTGATAAGCCCGTTCGAGGTGGAGCCATGAATGATACGGGGGGATTACTTACTTGGCATCAAAATCCAACCACTTTTCGGGTAGTTCTCGCATATTAATTGCTAATTGTTCAGCACGACCTTTGAGTTGGTAGAGAATTTTAGATCGAACTTCTGTCCGCTGTGCATACTGCTCTGCAAGATCGGGCTCAATTTCAACCAACTCCGACAAGATATTCTCCATCTCAATCACCAAGGCAGGCAACTCTTCCAGAAAGTCAGGAGAGAAGAAATAGGCCTAATAAGTAGTATAAATCGTTGTAAGGAATTATTATTAATTAAAAAAACCTATGAATCTGATTTCTGGCCAATTCAATTTACTAACAGACCATATGAAGGGCATGATGTGGAAGTAGGATGGGGAGTCTTCAAGATTCACTATATTTAACTGAATTCTCAGCCCTCGTGCATGTTGTGGTTCCCAAATTTAGATTCGATTGCTTTTAATCTTTTTTAATTGAAATTTTTCCTTCTTGATAGTCATATGCCTACAAGCACTCTTGCGGAAGCATACTTTCTCTTCAATACAGATTTTATATAGCGTCCTTGACTTCGGGAGGGGTCATAAGAAATATTACATCTGATGGATGGTTGAAGAAGCCTTTCGCGTCTAACTGGGACCTTCGTTAAGCTTTATTGACTTCCAATACTCCATAAGCACTTTGACAAATATTCGCTAAGTTTCATCATGTTTCCAATGGTGGTATTCAAGAACTATTCGAAAATACTGCAGCGCGTTATCTAGTTAGACCGAATGTAAAGAGGCTAGACGCAGACTTGGCCATACAACATCTAATTGCTCTTCTAAGGCTCAAAATTTCTGAAACTCATAAACTGAGTAGCTTCATAGTTAATTTAAGCCTTCAGTACAAAAAGCGAATATGCAATAAATAGACGTATTGCCGAATAACAGCATATTTCAAACAATTATACAATGTGCATAGTAATTCAAAAGTATATTTTGATTCGCAATTTATTTATAATTTTACCAAATAGGATTATATATGTATTATTTTAAATAAATATTAAACAAGTGTGAACTATTTAAAATAAATATCATATAACAAATTTATTTTAGATGGTGACAAAATCTTGTTTTTTTTCAAAAACAGTAAAATATGTACTAAGGGGCGTGAACATGTAATAGACGAAATTATTGAAGGCCGACTGAGTGCCGACGATAACTACGTCCACCTTTTCCGGTGACATTTTAATGCATCGAAAACGATTTCCAAAGTCCCAACTCACTTCATGCTCACTGAGAACTGAGCTGACTTCTTCACCTGCCTCGATTCGAGATTCCTCCTGCCTTAGCTTTTCTGATGCTTCCATCAACTTCTCTCCAATCTTCACATCAGTTATCAAAAATCGAACTGTCAGAAGAGCACGTGGCGAAAGGCCAACAACATCCTAGAAGAGAAAAGTACAGGAACAATTTAATCTATGTTGTTACTGAAATAAAATAAGTAGACGATCACTTACATTATACCGTTGACGCAAGCATTCCACTCTAGAGACCACCTCTTTAGAGCATACAACAATCTCGGTTTCTGCGCTTTCATTTACCGTGGTCATAGGCCAAACTTCGACAAAGCTCTCAAAGCACTGGTTCATTGTGTCGAAAAATTCGGTACCTTGAAGAAGATGCTCGTCACAGAAAGTTACATGGGCGTTGCGTTGCTGTTCCAGGCGATCGAGACTCCACTGGGTGATACAGGCTGATTCTGTTAGCGTCTTATTATTCATCGGAAGCATGGTATTTAGGGAGGTGGTAACAACATGCTCGGCATCTGATAACCACTGTTCCAGGCTTTCAGCAGCTTTTATCACAGCCTCTCGGGTCTGGCTTTGTTTGAGTAATAGCTGCTCTCGTTTCCTAGTCTGCTCCAGCATTATCTGTTGTAAGCAAAATCAGATTAGAGCACTTTCCTGCAAGTAACTTTTTAAGCAATTCAGCCAATTGTAGTCTTTAAACTACTTTCCAACTTCTGCACTAGAAACTCGACAATGACAAAAAATATACATTCACATAAAATTATTTAGTCTTGGCATACTAAAATTGGCAAAAATAGAGCAAAAAGTTTGATTTTTTAGGCTTTTAGGCCTAATACTGGTTGACGATTCAGGGCAATGTTTTAGAAAAGGAAAATTAAGTCCCAATATATATGGAATTTTATTGAATTTCGAGTCAACTCGTAGACTAATTTGAATTGGTCCATTCCAAACTCCGCGTAACACAATACTTTATTGTAATTACTCACCCCTGTAAACACTAAGTAATGAATTAAAATGACTATATAAAGGTAATGCAGTAATTTGAGTAGTTATTTCTCCCACAAACTCACGTTTATCCTTTCTCGGGTCTCTGCAATACTTGTTTCTAGCTCCGAGATGTTGACCGACTTCAGACCTTTCGCTTTCAACTCCTCCAACCTCGATTCTGCTTCTTCTAGAGCTTTCGTTTGATCGTTTATACTTTTACAATGTATCTATTAATTCGAGGGAAGAAAAGAATTATAAAATGCAAGAAATGAGTTTGTAAAGTCATATTCAGCACCCTCTTTAAAGGGGAAATTTTTGGGAAACATGATGTTCCAAAGAACATGAGTATATTGTATTACGATTATAAACTAAGTCACGTTTGAATGAATAGGTAGTCAGCCTTAATAATAACCAAAAGTTGAGTTTAAAATTCGGCATTAAAATAGGTAAATAAAAGACTATTCCTTCGTATTCGCTATAATCGATCAATTATATGGTTCTACCTTTGCGATACAAAGGCATTATTGAATTATCGATTTTTACATTAAATCATTTACATGTGATGCGATCATAGAATTAGGCGAAAGAGGATAGAACAAATATTAAATAACAATTATTTTACTGGCTATGAGAAGTAGAATTATTGATTTTTAAAACAAAAAAATGAATTTATTAATAGGGTTATAGAGCTTGGCCGTTAATGTGGGATATGGGGTAGATAATGATTAAGATTTGTTTTTACCAGTTTTAAAATGATAATAAAGCAAACCTCAAGTCGACGAATTGCCTCATCTGGACTAATTGAGCCTAGGCTATCCAATGAAATTTCGTCCATAGATTTAGGAATATCCGCATTAGTAGCAGCTTCAGCCTCTTCAATCCATTCGGACATTTGGGCAAGTTTGACGGCTACAGATACAGCCTCACGCATTGCTAAAGCCAATTCAGAGAGTCGGTTATCGATCTTCTCGGTTGCCATTTGTTGCAATAGATTTCGAAGACGTTCAGTTTCCTGTCTCCAATGCTCTACCTCCGAGAAGTCAATATCGCCATCTTTAGAAGCTGCCATTAACTTTTGCAAAATTTCCTCAGCAAGCTGGCAAAATGAACACAATTTGGCCTAATTATCAATTCTGGGTACCCAGGTACAGGAAAAATAGGTATAAAACTATTACCTTGTATTCATATTCAAGACTTTTGATAATTTTTTCTTTGCTGTCTTGAAGTTGGTGGCTGTAATCTGAGGTAGCTTCCTCCGCCTTTTGCATACTAGTGGTTTGAGGGAGAGAAACTTCTTTATTTATTAATTCATTCGCATTTCGAAGCAAATCATTCATATGATTCAGTGCAAGATCGAAATCCCGTTTCAGATTTTCGATAGTCTCTGCCTGAGTTGACCTTTCAACCTCATTTGAGATGTTGTCAAGCTGTCGGAACATATCGGCCATTTCTTTGTTGATCGCTTGTCCAGTTGAGATGGTGGATTGACCAATAAGGGCGGCGCCGAGATCCTGAAGAGCACTAAGTCGATCGCGCCAATTATTTAGTTGGGAGAGAAGGAAACGCTTCTCTGAAGTGGTTATGCTCTCCCGTCGAAGTTTATTCTCGGCATCCTGCATCCATGCATAGATGCTTTGAGTTTCCTGGAAGTTGAAATAAAAACTCATCATTGCCCCTGCAATCATCTCATATCATTCGAATTCGTAATCTCAATTTCCTTCTTCTTCCTCTTCTGTCTATCAATTATCCGTTGTTGTTATAGCCTTATTTATTCCTCTTACTGAATCACTAATTAATACCCATCTCGCCAAATTTAAGTATCCAACAAGAACATCAGTCGGTTTCTAACCCTGTTGCAATGAGGTATATAAATAGTTCGAGGCGTTCACTTAGTAAACTTGCTTATTTTTGCATAGCAAAGCCTAGGCTACAATCTCTATTTCCATGCTCAAACAAATTTTGTCAACAAACATCTCCTAAAACTTTAGGTTTTGAGGAAGTGAACTTTTGCGAAACATGGGTTTATGGGGTAATGTGATAGCCCATTCACCTCTTTCACAATAAGTTCCACTGGTACTAGACTCGCAACAAAAGGCGCTCTTGCTGTTTAAAATATGCTCAACGCGTCTATAGTCTTCAGTGATACCAGCAAAAGTCTTCGCGGCAGTGGCATCAGTCTACTGTAAGACACGCGTGCGAGTGCAGTTGGGTGCATTTTCAAAAAAAAACAATTACTCAGGCTTTAAAGAGTAAAACCTCAAAGATAAGATGGTTCTTCGTGAGAGTTCAGCTCATTGAATACAACTTGGGGTATAGAGAGATTGATTGGTTGGCTGTCTTATGAGACAATAGTTGCAGAAATGGTAAAATTGCATTCCCATGACCGAGCGTAGAAATCCAATAATCAATAATGCAGTTTACGAAAGACAAAGCCCATGGAATCCGCGTAGATGCAAAAAAAATATTCTTACTGACTTATGTTCAGAATTTTAGGCTAAGAGAGTGCCCTTGTTTACATAATTTCCTTAAATATCAACTTGATACGGAAGTAAGGTATGAGCTTAATTAGACTCAACTTACGCACACATTGAAACATTAGCACTGTGAAAATTATTAAGCATCCCCAGCTAACAGCTCATTTAATAATTGCGCCTCCATAATGTAAAGATGAAAAGATTTTTCCACATTTACTTCGCAGTATTTCAACTGTGATTATCTAACCCAGAGAACCATAACAAAAGTCTGATAGGTACAAACCCCTGTTTCCTCATGAAAAGCAACTCAGTGCAAATTAATGGAAGGAATTTACTTATTTATTAAAATTGACCTTCCAACGGTAAAATAGATAAAAATAAGCTTTTGGACGAAAAATTACCGCTTGCCAATCCTACTTACTTATTTATTAGGCAGATTTTGACATTACAATAAACTCTAGTTGCATAACAAAACTGGAAATATTGTCATACATTATTTGCATTATGCCTATTCAAGTTCACATTCAAGAGACATATTTTTGTTATTCAGATTGTCATAATTCAACATGCAGAAACCATCACTTCCAGTCAGGTGTGTTGGAAATTTGCTATTTCGATAAAAAACAAGGCTATAACTGCTAATTTACCGTTTCATACGTCTTCCATGTTTCAAACAAAGTCAGTGAGGACTTTTCCAAATCATCCATTTCCTTTTGTGCATCAACCCATCTAACGCGAAGTGAGGAGAGAAACATTGAAGCCTCGGCTCGTTCAGTCTCTGCAATATCCCGCATAATTAAAGTTCCCCCTCCGGCTTTGATCTGAATAGTCAACAAACCTGCAACCGGCTGCTCCCCTGTAGTAGCAGAAGCATCACTGACACATTTATCCTCAGAATCTTTACACAAAGCATCCAGTCCAGCGATATCTGTGTCCATAGCATTCGGAAGATCCTTCTCCTTCTTCCAAGCCTTTAAAGCAAATTTATGTTAGATTTAGCTGATATTGGATAGTAATAAACCGCAAAGTCGCGCTTAACCCACTCTTATCTTTTCCACGCTTTCCAAAGCATCTTCCAGCTTCTGAAATCTCTTATTCTTCCACATATTGATGAATTCGTTGATAATAGCAATCTCATCAGTCAGCTTCCATCGCAAATGTAAACGACTAATTCGACGCAAACTATTCTCTGCTTCACGACACACATCCTGGAAGCGCTTTTTGATGGCATTCACAACAGTCTCAGGAAGGGCCGACGGTTCATCTGGAGTGTTTGTTTTGAACAGTAAATCCAGTAGTTCAGTCATTCTGTCTTTTTCAATAAGCCTTTCCTACACAAAAATTTGATATTAGATAATTGCTACTTGAGTAGTTTCAAATTAAGACTCTTCACCTTCAGTTTTTCTAACTGATCATCAAATTTCGCCCTCCTTGTTGCTGCATCCGCGTCTGTAATGCTAGCAGCATCCATTTCAATGGCAAGTCGGGCGCCAGCACTGAGACAACGTTCTAGCTGGCCCAACCATCGACCAATCGTTGCCCAGTCACCAGGTAAGGAATCGTCAAGTCTCCAACGCCATTCATCCAACGCGGGTTTGACCTTTGTCCATTTGGCTTCTATCTCGGCTAATTCAGAGGGAAGAATACCTAGGAGAATACCCTGGCGTTTGCGATTTCCCAACTCAACGAGACAATTGGTTAGGCTCTGGTGTTCTTTCTCGGCTTCATATAATTCCTAATCAAGACAGAGAGAAAATGTTTTTCAATTTCTTCAAATGGATGGGAATAGAATAAAACTTCAAACACTTTCGTATATCCCCCCCCTCCCCGACACCCACCCACCCTCTTATATTTCACCGAACAAGCTTCCCATTTCTTTCCACCAATCAATTTGTACCAGATACAGTGAAATACGTCTATTAAGAGAATCGATTTCTTTATAACGATACTACCGTTTACACCCCCTGGAGAGAGAATAATTGATTTAGTTTCGTCTATTTTATACTTTTCGTCGTATTTACCAACCAACTGGATGGCTAATTGATTCCTGATAATTGTAAAATTAACTCAAGTGCACTTATTAAGTACAACAAAGCCTCAATGATGATTAGGGGGCAATTAAGCTCAATATCATCGGTAAAAAGCCCAATTTGACACAAATTCGCCTTTGTTCTGAAATATTCATTTATGGCGAGAATAACGCACTCAATAAAGTTAGAAGTCAAGACCCCTAAGCCCCCTCATTTGTTAGGAAGTTTCGGCCAGATTTCAGTTCTTTCGTGCTCTTTTTGGAAACTTGGACAAAGTAAATATATTTCTCTGGTCATCTACTCCACTCTAATTCCACCTATCTACTCATTTAGTAGTTAGAAGAGTTCTTCCTCACCTTGGAGATCTTAGGGAACAACTTCTAGGAACAAATATCAAATTAATTCGACAATTGACGACTGTAGATCGTGTCTCCTTTCCAATCTCAGTACTCTCGAGCACATTTTAGAACATTATTTTAGTCAATAATAATGCATTGAGGGACAGATGACAACGCTACCTGAAGTTCTTGAAGAAGATCTTGGGCGTCCAGGGGCTCATATCGAATCCTAGAGATGAGTTCCTTTATGTTGATCGCAAATTGTCGCTCTTCTTCCGCTTGAGTATTCGAATCTTTGATCTAAAATTAAAGATTTTGTTAGGTTGAAAAAAAATACAATTAAAATATTGTAAAGATTTTGCCTTAAAAACATCCTATTCGTAACAAAACAATCATTACATTAATTTTTAAAAGAATTCAAACTTAAAATTATACAAAAAGTCCCTTTATTTCCGCTTTCCAAAGTACTCAAAAAAACACCACTGCTGGCTCTTCATGCGCCAAAATAAATAAAAAAATCATACTGCCAAAACAAGCCTTTTCTTGAAAGCATTCCCAAAAATAAGATTTCAATTCAAATGAAAAGGTGGCTCTTCGATAAACCGAACAAATCTATGGGCATTATTGTGAATTCCCGTAACTTGAGTCTACTCAAGCCTGAACTTGACCAGTCGGATATGATTCTTTGGACTTGCCTACGTAAAATGACTTCGGATACCCCCAAACCCTTAGGTCATCGAGATTAAATATCTCTGATTGGCTTCCTCCTTGCAAGAACTTTGCAACCGAATTTTATACACCCCTCCCCCCCCCCCCCCCCCCCCCCCCCACCAAAACAACAAATACTGAATGCTCCAATCTTGCTTCCTTTTCGCTTTGTTGTGTACAAGAAGTTAGGAGGAAGTTATTTTACCGTCTATGATATTCTCAGCCATGGGGTGGGTGATAGACTTGCTTCCATGTGGTGCATCCTGGGCAACGTATACTCATACGGCAAAAAAGTCTATAAACCAGCAGTTGACTTCTTACTTCAAACTACCATGACCCCACTGTATGTCATATTCGACCACTTTCACAGTACTCATCTTACCTTTTCTCTGCCTTTGTGTCTGTCTATCTGCCTCTTTTACATCTGTTAATCACTCTTCCGTCCCCTGAGGTCAACCAAATGGCTAATGATAACTATCATAAAGCCTGCCATTTGATATAAATAAATTTTCTCAGGCATAACCTTATGTTCACAGTAAGCTTCTCTTAGCCGATCCTACTAAGGACACTCAGAAAATGGTAAATAAAACCTTATGTGTTCGCGCGAACTATTAACTTGCCTGACTTTCAATTTGCACAATTTTGACAGTATTCTTAGTCTCCTCAGTTTTATCCCCAGTGACACGAATATTCGCAATTGCTCGCCACCGTGAGTACGTTTTCGCCACACGAGCCAACCTCAAATCAGCATAAGTTCGTGCCCGTCCTTGCCTTCTAGGCGAGCCCATATGCATGGTGAAGCGAACGATATTCGGCATCGATTGCGCAACTTCAGGATTCGTTTCCATCTCCTCTTCCGATCCAGAGAGACTCGAACTCGTGGCTGCTAGGAGACTTCGGATTCCTTCATCGTCAAGAAGGGAGGTGGGGGTTGTGAATGCCTCCTTTTGGTTGGAGGTTTTGGCGTTATGAAGGGACACGGTGGAAGCACTCAAAACAAGGGAGGGGTCAATTGCAGAGTCGACTGCGTCTAGGGATGTCTCTAGAGATCGGGCTGGAGCAATGTTGCCCGACTTTTGACTATGAGGCTTATTCTAAAGCATAAAGAGAGAGAAAGTGTAAGCTTCATTAGCATAATAGCAGTATTTGTCGACAAGGCATTCACCAGTTTCTTTCCTGTCGGATATTGCTTGAGGAATTGGGCGATGTATGTCATGATTGAGCGCTCATCAGGTTTGTCAACATCCACATCTAGATGAATGCCAAAATATTGAAATTTGTGGCAATTTCAAAGCGAATAAATTAAGCATTTTTACGGGTTTGTGATTAACCTTCTACATCGAGAATATATGGAATGCCTAGATCTCGTTCAGCCGTTCTGAATGCGATCTCCAAATTGGCTTTGTTGTCGTCGGGTTTGATTTTATTAAGATCTATGCACTCGGCTTCGACGCTATGGACGAGAGCGCAAAAAGCTCGACCGTCACGCCAGCTCACTCCAAAGTCCTTGACTTGAATGTTCAGGAGTCTACTCAAAAGATGAAAACTTTTAAATATCAGAAGTTTGAAGTAAAGAGACGGAAATCGTAATGCAACAAACGAACATTTGACCCTCGTAACAATGCATTCAAGTAAATTTAGCAAATGCAGATCATCATGTTTTAACAAATATCAGTCAAGATTTCTACCGTATTACTAGATGGATGATAATAGAGGAGAATAGTAAAACATTGCGTGAATGAATGTATTACAAATTCTATTAGAAGAAATTTTTCTCTTTCTGTGGCATATCTACAACAGTCTCAAAGAGGGAGGGATGTGGTGTATTGACTTGCAATCCTATCCAGCTGCATTAACGTCTGGTCGTCGCTTTATCCACTCATTCATCCTATTCTTGTCTTCCACTTCAGCTTCTTATATGTGTGTATTAACAATCATGCGCTTTCCGCAAGTTCAGCTACTGGAAACTGCCTAAAACCCATAGGCAGTAAACAGACTCCATGAGCCTATCGATTATTGGTTTTTTTCTCCAATACAAACAAACCAAAATTCTGTTTAGACAGGTCCTCTCATCCCCTTCTAGAAAATAACGAGAGGATCATATACGACTCCATTTCCAGTGAAAGAAATGAATAAGACAATCTCTCTATAAATTGCCATTGTTCCTAGTGTTCTACTAAAATACTTTACATAGATAATTAAACACTTTAGAAGTACATTTATCCGTTATTTCACAGACGAGTGCATCTGGTTACACCGGAAAGGTGTTGGCGCCAAATTTCAAACAGGAAACCGTCATCCTGATTAACAACGCTACCCAATTCCACATTGGAAGGTAACATTTTGAAAAATTCATGTTTTGAGAAATAAAAGGATAACTACTGCTAAAACAAGTTTTAAACTCACCACATATCACTTAATAGTGATATCTAAACGGCGTCAATTTGTCGTTCTTCTACATTTCGAAAATGTGACGCCTTAAATTGATTGAGTTACCAAATTAACTACTGGTTATTTCTGCTCAATCGCACTGATAAACCTTTTCAAAACCTAAAATGGCCTCATAAAGTTGGTAATAAAACTCCTTTTCACCTAATGACTCTCAATTTCACCTTCATTTTTTCCAAACAATATAAAGGACTTTATCCTAAAGACTATCCTTTACAAGTGTTATGAATGTGGTTCCCGTTACAATCCCCATTACAATCAGTAACTGTATACAACAAACATACGCCACTCTTGCAGTTGGTTTCTGTTGAAGCTCCCAATTAACAATGGAAATTAGGAACGCTTTAAATTTTGATAGCATTACTTGATCGCTGAAGAGATGCACTTGTGCACCCAAGCAAGAAGAGCTTTCTTATGAGCAATAGGAGGGACGGCTGGTACAGCTTGTTGCGGGGCAGCGTTTGCAACAGATCCACTCGGCGTCGATGTGTCTTCCTTCGTCACCTTGGCAGCTGCTGTCGCGGCTCGCAACACATCCCCATGTTCATCAATCTTGAAAGAAGAGAGTAGATTTTGAATGCCATTAGACACACTACACACATAACATAAGCGTCCAACTCACGTGAAAAGAGAGAATGATAGACCAGATAAGACCGAGAACAATGGCCGGCCGGCCGTCAACAATGTCCGCTGGGTTTATATTCACTAACTTGATCTACAACAATCAGAACAAAGGACAGTGGGTGGGGAAAAAACGAAACGAGATAAAAGTCCCATATGCCACAGTGTCATGGCAGCAGGGAAAGGCAACTTACCTTTCTTTTCTCCGTTAGAAAATCCAACGCAGTTTTCACATTGCTCAGGTAGTGCGCACGCTGCATTACCGAGGCTCTTTCAATCGGCTAGAAAGGCAAAACAATCACAGAAATAGCAGCTCTACTCGCTTGATATTGTTGGAAATAAGCGTTGGTTTGAACTAACAGTGTGGTCAAGGTTTTACTCTAGGTTCATAATTTTACAAATGCTTGTTTTCATACGCACAGAGAAGAGCTTGGAATGAATGAGAGTTTAAGATCTACCATAAACGGGAGAAAAAGTAAGTGAGGATTGATATTTGTTCAAAGCACTGTGAGACAAATAAAGAATCGATAGAGATTTCAAATGTCAGGTTACAGTGGATTATCTCAGCCAATCACCAAGAGACAGTGGATTACATATTTATCGAATCCAAAAATTACACCCGAAAGGACACCTTAAGTCAGTTACCGTTTAGTGCTTTTTAGTTACAGAGTAGAAGTCGTGGTGTGGTTGCTGATTTTAATCTTTAGAAAAATGGAACCAGGCACTAGTGAGTGTGATTGAAAATCAATAATTAAGAATTGAATTTAATGATTAAAAGGAATTAATTCAAGCTTAGAATTTTTCAATGCTTGTAACAGCTGGCAATTATTTTAATAATTGTAAAATGAAAAGGACTAAAAATTAAGAGACACAAATGAGGAGAATGATAGAAAAATTGGTGATTTAAAATGAAACTGAAAATCTTCGAATTTAAGGCGACGCCAAGATTGGTGCAATTTTTTTACATTATAGAGGGCAGCCGAAGTAAAAGTGATCTCCAGTGAATACAGAAAGGTAAATCGAAACAATATTCTTACTTACAAGTAGTCAATACGCAATATTACACCACCCCGAACAGGCCCTCAGTATCACTTACACTAAGATACGGGACACAACTTACAAACCTCTATCTCCATTACCTTCCGTATTATACAGGCTACGGAAATTCTTCCACCTTGGTCACACTGTAGAAAAGCAGGCGAGTCCCTGGAGGTATGAAACGAGAAGGCTAATTGCAAGTACCCAATGAAGGCTGTCCCTAATACACCAATATTTTACCTCGTGCTTTCAAATAGTAAGCCATTATGGAAAGGGCTATCTTATCAACTCTTAACAGTTCAATCGATCGGCTTCACTAAGATTGCACTCGATGCCGTCGTAGGTTCATAACTCGCATACCAAACTATCAGTTATTACCCTTCTACCCTCAGATTTGGGTAAGTAAAACCACCAGCAAAGAAACCATTTGCCGGGATTATTGTTTAAACCCAAATCCATTTCTATACAAATATGCATATTTTCTCAAGAATGGACTGTCGTTTGAACTAAAATTCTACTTCTTTCTAGAGGCATAGTAGTTGGCACCAAAATAAATTTTATAAATTCAAATGCCCTATGAAAATGAAAAATTAAAGTGTTTATTTCTACCGATTTAAATGGCCAAAAATATAGCAGTCATTTTCCTTCACTAATTGTTACCACTTCAAAATGTGAGATTTAGTTGATTTTTGATATTATTAATTATTATTAATTAATTGGATAAAAAAATGAAAAAAAGAACCAGATATGGATAAGGTGTTTAAACGACTCCAAGAGTATTATAAATCCTTATAATAATAATAATAATAATAAACACAAAAAATGCGAAAATGCACAAAAAGAGAGGGCAAACAAAGGGGTGTCATTAAAGAGGGACAAGTCCATCCCCTTTAAAAATAACCGCGAGCCCTAGTTTCTGCACAAATTCAAACAAACTATTTATGGCAATGACGATTAGTATTTGAAAAAAAATAGTAAAGTCAAACTTACCAATCGAACATCCGCCAGAACTTCGAGTAGTCGAACCAATTTTACACCATCGCGAATATCCACAAATAAATCGCGAACATAATCCGGAGGTACGGCCTATAAGGGGAGGCAATCACTCAATGTCTTTCAAAATTGTGCTCTGTCCCCATGCCAACGCAAAATATTACATTAAAATTTCTATTCAAGAGATGGCTATTTAAAACAGTAGGGAGGCAAGCGAAGGGAACGCGAAAAACAAAGCCCTTTCATTTTTGTTAATTTTTTTAAAGGGCACAATGAATAGTTTCATGATCTAGTGTTCCAAAGTGAACACTCTTGGGTAACCCCAAGTCCCCAATGTTCATAGATTATTGACCCGTTGGTAGTTGGTCATATGGTGCTGATATAGCTCTTTCACAATAGCTAAGATGCTAGCTTAGATAATTTTGGCAGAACAGAGTTCAAACAAGTTTGGAAAGGTAACTCACCTTCGCCAGATATGCATTTACCCAATTCGTGAAGGTCTTTTTCTGAATTCGCTCCTGTTCATCTGTAAAAAAAGAACAAAATATGCAGATAACTAAAGACGTTTAAAGGATCATCGTCAAAAATGGCGGAAGGGCATTCACTGATCTAACCAACCTACCAGTTAGTTCAACAACGAAGTCCCCCATGACCAAGATCGCATTATTTAAATCCAGATATGCGTTTATTCAACTATCGCGTGGTTATCGGAGTAGCATTTGCTTGGAGGCGTCTACTCAGGTGCACGTTAGTCTATGAATATTTCAGAAGGGGATGTGTGCACGCAATGAAGGTGTAAGGGGGAGGGGGATGAGTGAAGCGCTCAAGCACTCTATTCTCTACTGGAGCTATTCCCAATGGCCTGTCAACGCCCTAACCCATTTCCCATTGGTTAGCCCCATCCTCACCCTCCGCCCTCCACCAGTGAATCAGTCAAAGCGCGTGCACTCACGTGTTCACCGGAAACGTAAGTCTAAGCGTGTGTGCGAATGACTCTCAGCACTATCCTCAATATCTCGCGTTACCATACAATAAATGCTACTTAAATAGCATGAGTATGGATTCCAAAAAATGAATTCTAACAACCCCCCACATGATCAGGACAATAATTACAGAAAAGAAACTAATTTGTTATACTCAAGTGCTTCAACGAATGCTAACCTAAGTGAGAACAAATTTGACACAGCCTTTCCTTCCATAGGGGAAATGCCAGTGCAGAAGTAATACTTAAATCTAGCATAGCAAATTACCGGGATTTGACGCTCGTTGGAAACCCGAAATACGACACACATCTGATAGTTAGTACAATTTTCTTCAAGAAAACAGAAACAATTAGAAACTTATTCAGAAAAGTACCAACAAACACTTGAGATGGGTCCATCAAAAAAATAAACTTTTTCAATAGAGGTTTTATGGCTATTTAATCAATCAAAACCGGCGAATAACACCGGTTCAGACATCAAATAGTATAATATAAACACGTTATCCATCCTTAAACTGTGCAGATTAGAACACGTGTCCGCGTGTCAGACAATTTTCAAGCAAAAAGGAGAAAGGTGTAGTCATACATACTGGAGAAAGTCCGCGATTTAGGGATAGTTAATTAAACGAAATATTGACCGCGTGGTTGCCAAAGGGGTTGCCAATTATTAGTGTAATTAAAGAGTGGTTAAGGAGTTTGCCTTCTAAATCAGAGATCATGGTTTGGATGCTCGTCAACGCACATCCAGTGATGTGGATAGCACATCACGCTGGATAATAGCAAATAGCTAGATGAGTGGCAGAATGATGAAGAATGATGAGTGTCCATAAGAGTAAGTCCAGGATAACTACAATCTACTCAAGTCAAGTGTTGGCAATACATCTCCTAGTTGAATTGGGAGGTTAAAAAGTCACGAGAATCAAATTTGACATAAATATTTACACCATTTAGTTGAAACAAAGGGGATAAAATGTGTGAAAAAATCGTAATGAACAATATACGATAAACATATGCTGAACGAAGTTAGTTAACCCAATCCGCTCCTAGTATACGTCACATTTAACAAATCAATTCATGGAATTTCTAATGTTGAGGCTAAAAGAACTATTTTCTTGATTTTATAAAAAATAAGCCCTTTGTCAAACCCATTTGTAAGATAAAAGCTACTAAATCGTTTGGACGCATTTCAATGTCAAGGGTATGCTCAATTTGATGGCAAAAAAATTGAAAAATCGGAGAGCATGAATATCATGTTCATCAGTGTACAACCAGAAATGTTTATGGCCATTTATAATAACTTCGAGGTTCAAAAGAAGGGGTTATTTGATGAACTGAGTCCAAAACATTTGGGCCTATCTAATCAGTTAAAATGACTACCAACAACCCGACCGAGTGACTCTCTCAGTTCAATTATTTAAGGCAAACATTGATCGAAGATTAGAGAAAGAGGGCTTATTTATGGATCGAAAAACCAATTAGTGCCCATAGGACGCCTAATGGGAAGACTTGCTAATAATATATAGAATTGGGAAAACTCACTTTCAGGACTTGAGATGAAAAATCGTATAATCGATATACTGTCAAAAAAGTCGAACACTTCTCAGTGGTGCTTGAGTTAATTTTAGCTACACATATATGTAGGAGGGGTAGCAATAATAAACAGATATATATCAGTGATATTTGTACCCGCACTCAGTGAAAGAAGTAACTCTGTAAGTTCTTTCCTCACTATGCATACTTTTTATTGCCATTATTATTATTATTATCACTACTATTAGAATAAATACTTAAACATGTTAAACATAGTAGTACACTACTAGCATCTCAGACACACTTCATCACCACTTAAGAATGCCTCCAAGCCCTCTTATTCAGTCACGTCCGTTAATTCCTTAAGAATTACCTCAAGAACTCGCGTGTCCATTAAAAACTGTGCAATTACTCATCGAGTCCTTGTTTCTCTCTCACTCTCACGCACACATGCATTTCTTCATCGCCAAGACAAAGAAGTCATCCGATTTACACCAAATTCTTGCATTCGGTGAGAAGTGGATCAACTATAACAGTGACAGTATGATTTAAGTAGCAACTGTGAAATGAAAAGTCAACTGCCAGTTTATAGACGTTTTGCCGTATAAGTATACGTTGCCCAGGATGCGCCACGTGGAGGTAAATCTATATCACAACCCATAAAACATAGCATAAAACAATGATAAGTAGTCATGAATGCCTATTTTGTAGCAAAAAGGAGACTCAAATTCCATAAGATAGGAGTAAAGAACAGCGACAAGTCGATACCAGGCTGAACTACCAATGTCTACCGACAAAGCATCGAGTGAAATTCGAATTTTGATCGACACAAATAAGTAAATTATGTCATAATAATAAGAACTAAAATAAATATTGTTCATAAATGGATACCCTAACTGAAAAGGTAATAGGAGATGTCCTGATGGCCCTATAGCATGTTATTCAATCCTGCAATGTGCCTGGTTTCTCCACACGTTGCCATGTTCATATTTCAATCTCGTACTTGAAAGGAAATACGCATCTAACTCTCAAAATTTCGGCATTTCATTTATACATGGCGCATGGACAGATCTATCATCCATTCGGCACTGACCTTAACCCTATATCAAGAAAAATAGTCATTGTTGAAGTAGTAAAATGCCGTTGAGATGGATCACCTAGATTCGCTCCGGTAATTCAGATTTTGAAACAGTTATAACCACCAGCATATATTGCTGTCACCTAGTTCTATTGCCCCTTATTCACCAGTTTTGTGTAAACAGTCCCAATATTGTCAAACAGTGCTCAAAGTACCTGCATTTAGAAAAGTAAAATTCTGTTGCAAAGATGACACTTAACAGAGATGAAAAAAGAGTGAGTATACGCTAAGTTGACTTGTAGTTATTTTCTCAAACAATTTTTTGTTGGGTTCTTAAGCCGACGAAACTGTTTACAATGAGACTTAAATCATCATTCTCTCACTTATTTATAAATCGAAATGAAAATCAAATTGCACGTAACAGACTTGAGTGAAATTGAAGCTAAGCTTATACACAAAACAGTGATACCATGAAACCTAAATATAGGAGAAAGAAAAAGAGACGATAAGACACCTAACCAAAACTAACTTCATTTTCGTGAATTGAAACTAATGACTGCAGCGCTCTCAACTATTGGTGGAGTGAATGAGACCAAGAATATTAAAACAACATTCAATACTATTGCATTAATATTTCCAATCCCCTTTAATCTTTGTCACAAAGATGGCATTAAACGGACAAAGAGACTTGTTGGCATAAAAAGTTGGTAGATGTAGAGAAGAAAAGTTTTGAAAATATCCAAAAAAATATATTGACCTGAGAATTGATATTTTGATGCCCTGATTTCCTTATTGTTATTGGCTCTACCACGAACTTCCTCCTAATTCAGAGGTCACGAGGTCAACTGACGCTGGTGCCACAATGTATACAACCAAGTAAACCGATTAATACCAGGCAAATGAAGAGGTGATACAATGCGAACTCCACATCAACGAGTCGCTATAATATTCCATTCTATCCAACTTCAGTACTGTTGACACATTCCTTCACCCCTCCCCCCCCCCCTCCAGTTCATCTAATCGGTGAGGATTCAGTTTTTAACTGGACAACACAACCTGCATGTGCCCCATAGGGGAAACGACGGATATTTTTAAGTAAAAAATATCGCAAACGGACATCGATACATCGAAATTTTCTACTTATACTTGAGCATGACTACCCAACGACATCCGGTTTTTAACTCGCAATTTCAGCAAGATATTTTTTAAAAAAAATTATAAAAACGATTGAAAAAGAAAATTGCTTAAACTACGGTACTTATGGTCTGGTTATCACACGAAAAATAATGGTTATAATACAAAACGTAGCAACGGTGTCAACTGCCCTCAAATCATGCATATTTCTATTATTTTCACGGAATTGCATTAACTAGGATAAAAATCCCTCCTAATAAACTAGGACAAATTTAACAACTTGCCTCTAATTATAAATGAATATTGGGATAGTGCTACTGGACTGTTACTAACGTAGCCAATACTAATATAACTCAAACACGGAAAAATAAGCAGGTTAAAAGTAGGTTCCCTGCAGCTTCAGGTCGGTTTATTAGCCAATAATGCTAACACTTGCTGATACCATTTCCGCTTTCACGAGAGGCAAAGTATCTGGGTCACAGTAGGTTGCATGGAAGCAGATAGGCGACTAGTATTTAAGAGATAACGAATACTGGAAATTATATTTGCATATCAGGGGTGCTCGATAGACTTACCTCCATGTGGTGCACCCTGGGCAAAGTATACTTATACGGCAAAAAAGTCTATAAACCGACAGTTGATTCTTGACTTCAAACTACCATGACCCGACGGTATGTCACATTCGATCACTTTCCCTGTGTTCACCTTACCTTACCTCCATCTCTATCTTTGTGTCTGCCTGTCTCTTTGACATCTGTGAATCACTCTTCCGTTCCCTCCTCTCCTCTTTTTCCAACTTCGATGTTCCTCCCCCCACCCCATTATGTGAAGCCCGAAGTCAGCTAAAGGTCTAATGATAACTACCATAAAGCCTGCCATTTCATGTAAACATTTTCAAATCGAACAACCAGAGAACCTATTATAACCCGCAATTTGCACCCAATTTCCGATTCATGAATACGACCAATTAGTGTTGTGATTGTTTAGGCCTACATATCACCATTTAGATAACTGTTTTGACAGCAGACCATAAACTAAGAATAAACTGTGAACAAAAGATTTTTGACCCCAACAACGCCTAGGATGTGGTTTATAAACAGAATACTGTTTATGGCATCACTTAAACCACATCTGCTATTTAAATCAGCCAAGGGTAGACATTGAAAAATTGGCGTCACCACGAACTCAATTCACTGCAACTTTTGCAATAGATCTGCAAATAGATAGAGATATATGCTCCCATATTCTACTCTTTAAATACAAATCTGAAAAAAAATCTCGGGAGAGATCCTTTGGAAAAGATTATGCAATTTCCGAAATTAGTAAATAACGTAAGAACAGACTCGCTATTCCCCAATCAACAAGCATACTTTCAACATATCAATATAAGAGCTTTTCAATAATGACGCTGTGGCTACGATTACAAAAATAGTCACGTTCATCAGTCCTGGACATTTGAGGTCAACCAGTGTAGGAAGTTTTTTTCATTTAATTAACATTTATTTATTTATATCAAACGACAGGCGTTTTGATAATTATCATAAGTCCTCTAGCTGACTTCGGGCTTCACAGAGGGGAAGAACATCAAAGTGAGAAAAATTCGAGAGGGGGAGGGCAGAAGAGAGATTCAAAAACGTAAAAGAGACAGACACAAATGCAGAGAAAAGGTAAGATGAGTTCTGTGAGAGTAATCGAATATGAAATACAGTGGGGTGATGGTAGTTTGAGGTCAGAAGTCAACTGCCGATTAATGGACTTTTTTGCCGTATGAGTATACGTTGCCCAGGGTGCACCCCGTGGAGGTAAGTCTATTACGCACCCCCCCCCCCGGCATTTAATTAACATTGAATGGTTCAATGTTAAACAAAAATTTGCCGTTCTGATTTTCTACTGGCCTGATAAGGGAATTGAACAAAAATAAAAAAGTAAAATTCTTAGATTAATTTGAGGGTTTTCATCAAATGGTGTATGGAATTACTTCTGGTACATCAATTATTTAATTACTCATTTATTACAATTTAATGAGGTGAAAATTGCCAACCACTCAGCCCAATCTACCAATTAATCATCCCTAAACACTGCGGATATTCACTATCATGCAGGCAATAGTTTATTGAAATTTGAACTAAAATACCACTGTCTCAAATCTAAGGCCCAGAACCTAATGTTTGAAATAAAAATAGTAAAACAAAATTCATAAGTAAAAACAGGCAACGTGACAAATCCTAATTTCAGGATAGGGGTTGTGCTTTTCAGTCACTGAAAGTTGTGGAGAGCACAACGCCAACATGACTGAAACAAGGAATCACACACGCGCAATAGAACATTCTGGAACGCGAGGCCGTGCTGCTGATCGCGTGAGTGTAGAGACCTAACCAATCAACAATCACTAACCACTGATTGGTCACCTCAACCAAAATGTACTTAATAACTAAGCCCGTCCTAATTACATCCTAACTCCGATAAACGCTATTCCCACACGCCCTCTGTTGCCTCAATAGTGTTGACTTAGGATCAATTTCATTCTAGGGGGTCTTGCCGTACAGTCATGCTTTTTTTCCATAACTTTATGCCAATAGAAAATTTAGCCAGAAAATAGTGAAGCTACTATTCTATAACCAGATTTGTAGAGTATTAACACTTATTTTGTCATAGCATAGCCGATAAAAAAGGAGTGGATAAAACTGTTCGAAGAAAGCGTATCATTTTAAACATCCAACACCAAAGCCAGCGGTATAATAACTATAAATAAGTGACTACTAACTCTGTATGTAAGCTCAGAATTTATACTAGAAGTGTGAGCTAAGATCGCCCATTTCTTAATCCAATTTGTGGGTGTGATCAACCACAGATGAATGGTCATTCTTGCCCTATTCATACAACATGTGTGAATTAGGCCAATGGATAAATGCTAATTACAAATACATGCTAAGCCAATAGCCTAATTTTGGAAAAGCAACTATCAATAGGGAATGCAAAATGGCTTATTATTAGATTAACCAATTTTGACCCCGCGGTAAACTAGAGAACACGACAATAGGATAAATAGATTTCGAAGTGACTTCTAAGTCGTGATGTTGCAAATGAAACAGAAATCTAAAAAGGTATTTAAAAAATTTCACATCTAGACTCGATCAAATTAATGAAAGTATTTGTTAATAGTTAGGTTGAGCCAAAAGAAGGTACCATGGAAAATCGTAATCTACTGCCAATTCAATCGACTTATATCAGTTAGGCTACTTCAATAAGTAGATGAACACAAATGGTGTTCGACCTTACATATTCAAATTATGTAAACATGTGTGATAATCACAAAGCGATTGAAGAATAAATAAAATCAACTGCAATGCGGGGCGCTGTGCAGAGAAGGAAGACATCAAATATATGGATTAATTAGACGTCTAAATTCGACCTTGTTTTAAGTCAGCAGGTGGCGTTGAGAATCAGAGAGGTTGGCAAAACATTTGACCCCAGCGTAACTAAGGCCGGATGAAAATTATGCCTGAAAAAAAAACAGGAAATACGCTGCTCTCTTCTAAAGTCTGTCAGTCAGTGAATCAGAAGTAGCAGACCGAGGTAGCAATTTAATTAACTTGCCAATTAGCTTTACAAACCTCAAACGCCAATAAAATTGCTCAAGAAGCTAACGCCTCACATTCTAACATTTTAACTACACAGGATTGGACCATAACAAGGAAAAAGTGGTAAACCAGAGGAATTGACACTTTAAAATAAAGCAAATAGTTCCAACTCGAGGCCGTCCCTTCTACTCTCAATCGAATACTTTTTACTGTTCATCTTCTTCTTTATAAGCAAAAAAATTGTGAATTATTTGGTGCCTTACCAGGCGAAAGATTAGTCGGCCACAGATGATTTCCCTCAAAATTGACTAAACGAGATGAAATGCCAACAGTAGAGTGGAACAAGTGGAAGAAAGAAAGAAAGAGGCAAAAAAATTAGTACATATTGATTTTTACCCGAATTTTACCCCCCCCCCCCCCCCCCCCGACTGCGGGCCAGACTCTGTTAGATGAAATTGGCCCATAATTAAGTTAGGCGCATTTTAAGTCCTAGCCAGTGACTAACTGGTCGAAAAAATAACCACCCAACTTCTGCTTTAAAGAATTTATCGCATCCTTTCGCCACACCAGTTACAACTTCAGCAATTAAATTGCATAAAAAGTGGATCCTTGATGACTTGCTTAATAAGCAATGGCCTTTATAAATGGCCCTTCCTTTTGAGCTGCTCTAATAGCTCCGTAGACCACAAACGAAATGCCTTTCCTTGAAATAAATACAAATCCCATCCCCCTACCCCCCCCCCCCCCCCCCCCCCCCCCCCCCTCCCTCCCTCCTCCCCCCAGTTATTGCTAACAGCGTTGCAAACAAACTTCTTAGTTTAGAGTTAAATAAGGTGGAAGTCGGTATTGAAAGAATCGCGTGTCTCACAGCAGACTGATGCCGCCGACTTGATGAGTTTTGGTGGCATCAGGTGAAGGCTATAGACACGTATTGAACATGTTTCAAACGGCAATAGCACCTTCTGTTACGAGTCTAGTACCAATGGGGACTAATTTTGAAAGAGGACCGTAAGGTTCTGAGGGCGTTAAAAGGGTTAATTCCACTTGCTCTTAGCTTTTAGGAGAGTTTATTTTAAACGATTCTTTTTAAACTGGAGACAACGAATTGTGAGTAAATTGTAACCATTTTGCTATTCATTTTTTAAACATGAACAATCATTTAATGCTAATTTGTAGACTAGAGAGTTGGGAAAACAAAGTAGTTGAAGCTACTTTGGATATGCCTGCTCATTGTTCAGAATGGTTGTCGTTATTTAGGACTCAATGAAAATTGCCCTGCATATTTTGCAAAAATTTAAAATTACATTTTGACTGTCTGGAGATTATTTTATGAAAATTAAGAATAAAAGTCCAATTTTGCCAATATGAAAATAGTATACATTGAGTTAAATGGAGGTGTGTTGTTCGATAGATTTACCTCCACGTGGTGCACCCTGGGCAACGTATACTCATACGGCAAAAA
>UZAE01000373.1:0-24990 GCA_900617975.1 Rodentolepis nana | reverse complement strand
CTACCATCACCCCACTGTATATCATATTCGACCCCTTCCATAGTACTTATCTTACCTTTCCTCTGCCTGTCTCTTACGTCTCTGAATCATTCTTCTGTTCCCCACCACTCGACTTTTTGTCACTTTGATGTCTCTCCTTCTCTCTGTGAAGCCCGAAGTCAGCTATGGGGCTAATGATAACTATCAAAACGCATACCATTTGATATAAATAAATTAATTAATGTCTACCTTTTGTTGCAATGCTTTTAGAATGACATATATGCATTTCCACCCCTAGTGTTTAAGTTATTCACATTCGTTTCATTTTCATATGTACTAGGATAAAAATAAATTCATGACTGGGTACCCTTTGATTCACCACCACTTAAGGCTCTACAAGAGAGACAGAGAGCGTTGTGATTGGTTCGAGAAGTTCAAATGAAATGATTTTGCCTCATTGAACTTTGAGGCAGAGCACAGATGTACTGCCCTTATTTCTGCTTCAGGAGAAACCTTCCATTAAACATAAACTCCTTTGTTCCAATAGAAAGACTTTTAATCCTATCATTATCTATTTTATTCCCCAAAACATTCTGCTGTTGTAAGTAATATGTGACCATAAAATATGAATAAACTAGTGAAAAAATGTCTACTTTTCCTGTTTACATTCCCACTAATGTGTCTGGTATTGCCATATTGCAATATCTTGAGATTATGTTTACGAAACCGTCATAATCAATGCTCGGAATTACGTGCTTCAAGAACCAAAATTTGCAACAATTTTTTTCAAAGTTGGTGCACTAACACCAATGTTAATGCAAGTGCAAATACGTGTGACTAAAAGTAATTATTGATTTATCGATCGTATTTCTTAGTAGCGACTTTTTTGTGATGAATAGATGTTCCCACCTCTTATTAACTCATTTTTCATCATCTTTTCCTATTCCAACTTTAATTACTTTTAATCTAAAGTTATTAGCGCACATTTTGCAGCATTTATAGCCAGCTAAATTTCTTTAAACAACAACCGCATCACTCGATTAAACAATTTCTCCACTTCATTGAACCATTTAAAAATTACAGACGAAAAAATGCATCTTCAACTTGCTTGAAATGCTGCTAAATAGCACGGATATCTACTATAACCTAATTAACCTCACACGACAGTCCTCAAAAGCCAGAACTTGATAACAACACAAAATTGGTTATATTGAGGGCACTAATTCAAAATCCTACTTGGTAGTGAAACTGCAATTTAGTAAATTTAAAGAAGCAAACAGATTTTGAGGAGAATCTGCAATTAATGTTAAATTGTTTATTCTTGGATAAAAATATAAAGTTTTTATTTGATACTTCTAGCGAAAGTTGTCTAACTATACATGCGAACATAGGATGCAGATTGAATCTTATGAAACACCCGGAGTCACGGTCGATTCGACGATTGCTCTAGACCTCTGGAGTTTATGAACCTGCTCAGAACTTTGAGAGAACTGAGTTAAGCAATCGTAAATAGACCGAGCTGTTACAAAATGCAATTAGTGATTTCAACGTTGTAGAAAGACAAAGCTAATTGATTAACAAATAAATGGCTTTACGATTTGGAATCAATTGTCATTTCTAAGATGAGTAAGGATTGAAAGCGTAGTGAACTTTATTTTTTGGGCTATTATAAGAAGCACTTTAATAAAGACCATTTATGTACATG
This sequence comes from Rodentolepis nana, assembly GCA_900617975.1. Classification (NCBI taxonomy): domain Eukaryota; kingdom Metazoa; phylum Platyhelminthes; class Cestoda; order Cyclophyllidea; family Hymenolepididae; genus Rodentolepis; species Rodentolepis nana. The sequence continues at coordinate 23,306 of UZAE01000373.1, read as the reverse complement.
TGGAGTAAAGATAAAATGCATCTTAAAGAAATCAGAACTCGTGAGCTAGAAACGTAGGCGTACTATTAATAAATTATCCAGTTAACTGGTTCTAGGCTGCCAACTTGATAGGAGACGGAGAAAAATTAGTCGTGAATACGGTCAAAGATTTCGCCTTGGGAACCACTCGAATAGAACTTTTGCAATTTTTCATATTGGTTTGAATTTACCAGAGTGGTTGGCCATCGACATCTCTGAGAGTGGATCTAGGAACATTTGCATATTTGTATCAAATGGCGGCGTCTTGATAGTCATCATTAGCCCTTTAGTTGACTTTAAGCTTCACAGAGCGAAGGAGGAACATCAAAATGACAAAAAGTAGAGAGAGGAGAACAGAGGAGTGTTTTAAAGATATAAAAGAGGCAGACACAAAGGTAGAGAAAAGGTAAGATGAGTATGACATGCAGTGGGCCCATTGTAATTTGAAGTCAAAAGTCAACTGTCGGTTAATAGACTTTATTGCCGTATGAGTTTACGTTGCCCAGGGTAAGTCTGTCTCATACCCTTGATCGAGGAACATTGATCGCTTTCCAGACTGATTCTCCTAAATTTATACGCACGATTTACAGTTACTAGGCCGGTCGAAGGTTATTAATTTGCAATAAATAAGACCAAATAAAGGAGCCACCTCTATTTAGACAAAAAAATTTCAGCGGCAGAGGTCAAGATCGTTCATCCCCCCCCCCCCCCCCAATCATACGAATATCATCTCACTGGACATCTGACTATGAAAACTATATAACTACCACAGTGGTCCTTTTGGTTCAGTCTCTTTAATTCACATAAAGATTGAAAAAAATCCAGTGCAAGAAAATGCAGACTGACTTCATATGGGGGCGGACATCGGCAAATAGACCTAATAAACTTTGTCGACCCTTTCCGACACTGTTAAGGACAAAGTGGAGATGGGTGTGACACACTTACTCTCACGCTTAAAAATTTCGCTAAAGCAAGATAAGCTAAGGAGCTGGCTTTACCAGCTTTTATGAAGGCTATTTGAAACAGTTAACCATGCTTTTGATTATCTTGAAAGCAAGTTTTATTTAATTAGACAATTACTTTAATGGATTTTGGGGAGATAAAATGGAATATTTTATTCATAAGGAAAGTGGAGGAATAATCCTCATATTCGTTATTAATTATTTCAATTTCTATATAATTTTTAAAATGCACTAAAATCGTGGAGAGAGAATTTAAAATTTAGCTTAATTAACTGTTACTTCTATTCAGTTATGGAATTCGAGGTTATTATTAGGTCTACAAGGATCTAAAAGACTTAAATTTTATGTAGGCGGCATATCAATAAATGGGATTTAATGTATTGTATTGGTTAATCGTTATTCTGTCCGAAATCCAGTATTGATTAATATGGTTTAAAAGAACTTTCATTTGGTAAATGAGAAGTCCAGTTTACAGGTGGTCCATTCCATAGTGAAGTTTCAATTCAACAACCTCATTTGCACCTTATGGTTAATACCATTTGCAGTCGCTACAGATCTTAGTTACTACAAACCAACTCCTCCGTAAACAGAAAGTGTTTGGAGATTTCACCATGAATGTTAAAACCCTTAAATTTCAATAAGTATACTTAGAGCAGTTTATGATGGTAAGTCTTTTAACTTCGGAAATGGTATGACAACGTTTGGTATGAAATATTCAATAGAACTCTTAAGTTATTTTGAATCCATCCTTCCAATTTGTTATATTCAGCCAATCATGTTCTTTCTGCTTTCAATTCAAATATTTAATATTTGCTTAATCTTGACTGAACTATACTACTTTCAGTAGTACCATCTAGCTCCTCTTGATTGCTAGAAAAAGGAAGATTGGTCGATATTTATTTATTTATTTATTTCAAATGGTAGGCGTTATGATAGGTAGCAATAGCCCTTTAGTTGACTTCGGGCTTCACAGAAAGAAAGAGGAGCACCAAAGTGGCAAAAAGTCGAGAGGGGGGACAGAATGATGATTCACAGACGTAAAAGAGACAGACAGACACAAAGGTAGAAAAAAGGTGAGTACTGTTTAATTAGTAGAAAATGAAATGCGGTGGGGTATCAAGTCAGAAGTCAATTGCCGATTAATAGACTTTTTTGCCGAATGAGTATACGTTGCCCAGAGTGTACCACGTGGAGGTAAGTCTATCGCACACCCCAAGATTGGTCGATATAACATTACTGAGTAGAGGATCTAGTTAGTATTCCTACATATTAACCCATGGAGAAAATTATGCCTTGCAATCTGGCAAAATGACGAGGTTGGAATTCAAATAAAAAAATCACTTTGTTTTCGATTTACTTTTAAGTATTATTCCCATTTTTCTGAATTATTAAGTAATAATTACACCGGTAAAGGCGATTAAGTTTCTGGTAAAATAGAGCAAAAAATAATTTATTCAAAAAAATCAAAGATTTTGATAAATTTGGAGCTTTATTTTGAAATGCTTAGACAAAAAATTATCGCTCGGAATTTATTTATCTCGGAGAGCGAGTAAATTTATCCCCTTAAAATTCACACACATTTCCTCCCGCATGTTGCCGCGCCAAACAAGCAAAACACGCCTGTTCACCGTGATCCACAAAAATTCAACACGGTTGCCTATTTTGTCTCAGCAAAATAAGAGCTGCTGTTTTCTTCATTTCGTATTGTCTCTTAGTAGAGAGCGTAGAATTAACCTGACACGCTTGCGTTAACGCCTACTCTCAAATTTAATTCACCCGCTATTGCTCACGGAGTCTAAAAATACTTCACAAGAATGGATTGTATGACAGCTGCAGAGTTGCAATTGTGTATAGTATCCCTACGTAGGAATACTTTAGCAACCCTGCATGAATTTGACCGCCATGAGCGTGATGATACTGCAAGTCCACGCCTACGTAATGGTGGTATTTATCGTAGGCTATCTTTTAAGTTATCGAAAAAAATAATCATTGCTAGTGCTGCAAATTCTATATGCCAAAATATCAATAAATTGTGATATTCACTATTTTACACCTTATTCTCGCCTGTGATGAGTCATCGTTAATTTGTCCTCCAAGAAAATCGATAACAAACTTTCCATCTGGCTAATTTTAACTGTTTGATGTATTTCCACTACGTGGAAATAACATCAGTTAGAATGAAAAGTGGGATTCAGGTAAATCATTATTCGGTTTCAAGAAATGCAATTGAACAAAATTAATTAAATTTCTATGGAAATAAAGGAGCTCAACTTGAAATTGATGAATTCAAACTAGTGGCAGAAAAGTAGCATATGCGGTAGAAGGTCAAGTAATTTAACATCTATTTAAGAGAAACCGGAACATTATAAACATTAATTTGAAATAAACAACTTTTCAAGTTTAAAATTTTTGTCGGAAAAGTTGAGGTCAGTTAAATTTGAAATTTGTTAGCAAGCAACAAGAGAAATACAACCGGGAAACAGTTAAGGTTCCGTTAATAATAAATAAACAGTAGTATTACCTATCACTACAAGCGCTATCTACTAAATAGTGAGCAATAAGTTGGATTTACTATTTAAAAGGCAAAATTGTCAATTATACGATCTATACCTATAAGGTAAGCATTATCTATTGCAGGCTTTGTTATGGTTTATGACTGGATAACATCTAGAAAAATGAAACCCAACAATGATACCACAATACTTTGACCAACATCAGCACCATTAAATAACGCTATCCTAAAGCCCAATGTAAAATGAAGGAAATTGTGATATGTATCTGTCAAAATACTCGACCTTGAACGGAACTTAACCTGACCACCATTTGAATGCGAAAATGGCAAACCACGTTGACTTCCCTCAAATTTCCAATTTTAGGATTTAAGGAAAATATTGGAAAAAAATTGATAGTTATTTGTCAGTCTCCATATTTTTAAAGTAAAAGGAGAGCTTCTGTTGCTCAGATTTACTTGTATCCCTTTTTTCTCCAATTCCTTTCCATTTTGCTCCATATCCAACTTTCCATGTAGTCTAAAGCAAACAATATTTTTTAACTTGACCAAAATTTACTTTCCTGAGGATTTTTGCCTGAAAGTCCAAAGAAATTTGCCTCTTTTAGAGCATGCCTTACCACGTGTCAGTTAAAAAATATTGTCCCATCAGTTCTCTTGGTCAATTTCCAGAAACGTTTGCCTACCTGTTTGCAGTATGCCGAACGCTTTTCTGCCCCCAATATACGCACGTGGACGTGTTGGGGTTAGATGGACTTTCCTTATTGATCAAATTAATCGTAAAAAAAACAATTTTTCATTTGGTACGCAATTAGGACAGTGCAATATTGGACGCCCTGTGCTAGTATGTCATTCTTAAAATCAATACACTTTACCTATGTTCTTCACATTTAAATTGTTTTTAAATATGACGTATATCTTCTAACTTAACGTCCAAGGATCGCCTATTAAAATCCTCTCAACGTGAAACTTGATGACAATTATCGGATAATACTGAAAAGTTGACGATTTTGTTAACCACCAATGTCATAGGAATATACCAAAGTGATCTGAGAGTAAGTGGCAAAAATGCCACAATGCAGAGATTTACTATCGCTTAATTTCCTGCAATCAACTAATATTATCACATTTCCTCTGTCTCAATTTCTGTACCTAATCGGTCTCTGTTGGATACCTCAAGCCACAATTAGAAAATGAAGCAATTGTAATTACAAAAAAGTTCAGAATTTTATTGACAACATTAAAATGTCACCCTCTTTTAAAGTATGCACATGATACTTAATAAACGAATTTACACCGACCTATTTTCGAAACTTTTTTTAAAACAAAATTAACTAAATACTCGTTTGAATGGTTTTCGATTCTAGTCTAGGCGAATTTGGACGAATTGGTGAACCGACTAATTTAATTTCTGCACTTTCGGAATGCCATTCTTGTGTTGTCGGTGAGTAAGCATTGCCATATTGGAGAATTGTTTTCTGTCTGTTAATTAAACTTAGTCGTTTATCTCTCAATCTCTATTTTGGCCTTCCAAACAGCCGGCAATCAACTTCGGGTATTCAGCTCAGTTTTACCGATTTCTACTGGATTATTTCATGCACACTACATCAAATATGTGGAAGAAGTTTCCGCTGGGCCAAATCTGCCTCCGTTAATAGCACGGAATTTGGGTTTGATTAGGAGACAATCAATGCTTTTCCACCAATATTGTCACAAATGATCCACTTCTCATCCCCCGTAGAAATTCGGTGCAAAAAATTTGCGCGGTCATTGTTTTCAAGGCAACAAAAGAATGCATTTGTTCCTCCTTTCATCTTTTGCTATCATGGGAGAGTTGGTGCAGCAACCCCCCAAATCTCATCTTATTCATGTGTATGCGAATTTTGGTGATAAAGCGTTCGTTTGTTTAGCCAAACATTTTGCAACATCATCAAACGTTGTAAGTGGTCCCGATTTCGGTGAATCTTTTGAATTTCTATTCATTGATTCAAACTGTAAGTACTTGACCTTAATGGCTTAAGTAGACTTGCACTTATTCAAGTACTGATTAAAGAAACGAAAAGGAGTCAGTCTCTGCTTACGTGTACTCCCCTTCCTTTGGGGTTGGACACCTTTACCTTCGCAAATAAAATGACAATTATTGCTCATAAATAATGCTGAACAATTTGTCTACTAGGAACAAAACTTAGAGGGCTTTTTCCCCCACTCTGCATATTCAAAAACTGAATTCAAACACCTGGTTGCAAAAATAAAGGATTTCTTATTGTAGACTAAACCAGTACAGTTGGCTACTACACTCCCTAGAGGTGCACTGAACCGATGTTTCGAGGGTATACATACTTCCCACATTCTTTGAGTGATCTAATTAGACTGAAAAGCACCATAAAAGAGAGAGGATGGACGTGGTGTCGCTACTAGTGTTTTCAAGTGTTAGCTTTCTTCAAACAACTTAGAAAAACGATGTGCAATGTGAACAATTATAATCACCAACTATCGAAACAATGACTCGGTAGAACACAACTACCCCAAGCTTTTATGCCAATATTTTAAACACAGCCAGATATCAATTCTCGTTAGAGATCAAAAGATATGCCAAATATATGCCCTACTCCCCTCTAAACCTATGGGTTATTTTGCCCATATGGGGTGTGCAGACTTACCTCTACGTGGTGCACCCTGGGCAACGTATACTCATACGGCAAAAAAGTCTATTAATCGGAAGTTGACTTCTCACTTCAAACTACAATGGCCCAATTGTATGCCATATTCATCACTTCCACAGCACTCATCCTATCTTTTCTCTGTCTTTGTGCCAGTCTATTTTACATCTTTGAATCACTCTTCTGTTCCCCACTCCTCTAATTTCTGCTACTTAGATGTTCCTTCCCCCTATGAAGCCTGAAGTCAGCTATAGGACGAATGATAATTATCAAAACGCCTACCATTTGAAATAAATAAATTTTGCCCATATTTTTAAAGCCAAGTGTCACCAAAAATTTGGATCAATAAATCGAAAACAGTGGAAGTTTATTAAAACTCATTTTTAAACGATAAATGCTCATTTTTAATGAAATTTCGCTGGCCAAAGGATAAAAATCCTACGGTCAATAAGACCCTTAATATGATAAGCACAGGTTACACCTTTGACAAGGAGTGATCGATAGACTTACCTACACATGGGGTATCTTGGGCAACGCATACTCATACTGCAAAAAAGTCTATAAGCCGCCGGCTGACTTCAAATTACCATGGCCCTACTATAGATCATTTCCGACCACTTCTCAATACCCACCTTACCTTACATTTTTCTCTACCTTTGTGTCCGTCTCTTTACTATCTATGAATCACTCTTCTGTCCCCCCACCCCAATCCTCGACCTTTTGTGACTATAATGTTCGTACTCTCTGTGAAGCCCGAAGTCAATTAGAGGGCTAATGATGACTATCATAAAGCCCGCCATTTGATATAAATTAGCAAACACCTTGGACAACAGCATAGTACTTATATAAACAATGTAGAGGGGTTTGTGACAAACTTCTAATGTTTCATCAGGGTACATCATCTAGACAGCATAGAAAAGCATCGCTAAAGATGTCCTGATCAGCATTCATTCCTCCTTGGATGAAAAGGTAATTCTTCCACACAAAGAGATTTCCTAAATAATAAATTCGCAAAAAAATTAAAATTTCAGATATGAAATTGAAGAAAACCTTGATCTGCAGATGGATTCTTCTCATGGGCATCATAATCATCATTATCATCATCCAAATTTGAAACTGAAAAAGTCGATGTAAGTTCAGTAGCCTCTGGCGTAAAGTCTGGATTTACAACCTTCAAGCGAAGAGTTGTAAACGCGAAGTCGAGACGAGGTGATGGTACAACATTACCAGAGGTAGTTACTGTGGTCCATTGTTTTGAACCTACGAAAGCGAGTTCAGTAATTGGTCAAAATTTATATTTTCAGTTTAAAAGACACCTGCATATACGTAATAATGCTTTATCAAGATTTTCAACTTTTTTTTTTCAATCGGCAGTTATTAAAGGAAAACGTATAAGAATACGGAAAAGTTAGATTTTGTACAATTTGTAAAATACTCGTAACTTCAAAGAGCTCTAGTCTTTTAATGGCACAAGCCGTTGTCTTAGCCCTGGGAAAAATACTGTTAAACGTCATTTCAGACTATTTAAATCATTAACCAAGTGGTAAATGACGTTTGCATTATTTCCGTAAAAATCTGGCGTTTAAAGTTCGAAACGGGAAGCAGGAGCGAAATAAGACTCAAAGTAAATAAATAAAAAATTTGATACTCTGGCACTGCTTACCATTTAATGTCATCACCTTTGAAGTCCGCTTATCAGAAAAGTCTTGAATAATGCAATTTTTGGATTAGGATCGTATAGTAATGAGTGAGTTATTAACTAAATACTGTATCAAATGAAAATGTCAGAATTGGCAACCTGAACTGCCGAGTGATTTGATGTCCTCGATACAACGAGTGTGCTAAGAATTCGGTTATTTTTTTGATGGTTTGTCGTATCATTTTACTGCATTTATCTACTTAACTGTAAGTCAGCAAGAATATATCAAATTACGGAATTTTAACCCAACAAAATTCACTTAATAAAATATATTAAATTATGTGTTACCGTATAATCAAAACAACCAACGTATAATAACCAAAAACATCAATTGAGATAGGAGGCTCAAGTAAGAAGCGAATAAAACCTGGGAACTAATTACTATTCATTGATAAAGCAGCACAAGAACATTACAGCACGCAAAATTGTTGAATTTTAAAGCCGTAATAAAAAACACTGAGCTACCTTCATCGAAGTAATGAAGATCGTTCAAGGCACCGCTGGAATTTAAGCCTCCAAATATAAAAAAACGCAGAACATTCGTATTGGAATACACGATGGCTCCTCCATGTCCTGCACGAGCCACGGGCCAGAAACTTCCCTCCGAAGGTACTGCATTCCTCACGTTTTGCCATTCACCAGTCAATCGTGCCTCTCCGTTTTCTACCATTATCTAGGGTTAAGTGATTAACCTCAGTGGTTAATTCCAATTTGCTTAAATATCTCGAATTTGGCGGGTCGGTAAATATGCACGTTTGTGATGTTAGTCAACGAATTCAACGCTCACACATCAGTGAACCTCATGGTCAACCATAATATTTCGTTATGAACAAAGATTCGTTGCCGGGATGTGCGATAGACTTACCTTCACGTGGTGCACCCTGGGTAACGTATACTCTTACGGCAAAAAAGTCTATTAACCGGCAGTTGACTTCTAAAATCAAGCTACCATCACCTCATTGTATGTCGAATTCGACCACTTCAACAGTACTCACCTCACCTTTTCTCTGCCTTTGTGTCTATCTCTTTTACATCTGCAAATCACTCTTCTGTACCCCACCCTTCGACTTCCTGTTACTTTGAAGTTCCTTCCCCCTGTGAAGCCCGAAGTCACCTAAAGGGCTAATGATAAGTATCAAAACGCCTGCCATTTGAAATAAATAAATAAATATTTCGTTATGAACAAAAGATTAGACGAAAAATTTCAGTTCGTTGCCGGAAAAGTAATATGATCAATTTCTTTCTTTCGAAATCATTCCTTGTTAAAATTTAGCATAATTTGCAACAACCCTTTTGTTAATTTAAACTTTAATTTAAAAACTAATAGGTTAAAAATTGTACCTTAGAATTAGCCGGAAAAATATATACAAGTTAACTAGTTCTAAACCAGAAACACAATGGCAATTTATTAACAATCTCAAGCACTGTTATTTATTTCCCATTCACGAATATATATTCTTGATAAAATTTCGCAAAGGAAGTGATATTACCAATAAAATGTTACAAATAAGAAATAAAATTTAGAGGAAGTATTTACTGCAAAAATAAAGGAAAATTATGTCTAAACCGGTGGCAATTTATATGAATAAATTTACGGGCTAAAATTTCAACTTAGTATCTGAACTGAAAAAGGCGAATAATCCACATAGCAGGTTGTAACGCAGTTAGAATTGCGTTTGACTTCAGAAATGATTTCAACAAAATTCTCCTTGCAAATTGGTGTCTACTTACTCGTTTAATTCGAAGACGATGAAAATCATCAAGGAACTCATTTCCAGACATCCCACCATGAATATATACAAATTCTTCGTTTAGTGATGATTGACTATCTCTTGGTCGAATAATCATTAAGTGTCCCATTCGACAGTGTGGGAAGTCGTGATCTCCAATCTCCATTTCAATAATTCGCCATTTATTAGACTTGACTTCATAAGCATACACCTATTTTTAAGAAAATAAAGAAATTACATCTACATTACTGAATTAATACTAAGTAGAAACAATTTACCGACGAGTCAGCAACAGGTTCACTACCCATATTTCCACCTGCGAAAATTATAATTTCTCCGGCACTTGTAATACAGTCTGCGGTATGTTGAGTTCTAGGAGTAATTATACATGTAGGCGATGTAATTATGCTTTCATTTGGGGTACTAAACTTTAGAAACGGCTGCGACCCACTTAGGGAGAATGATTCCATCTTCAAACGTAAAATATCATTCAGTGGCTGCTCCGAAGTCGCCCCACCGAAAATTATAATCTAAAAAGAAATTAAACAAAATATAAAGAAAACCAATGAATTGTTAACAATGAAAAGAATCAGTTATAAACCTCGCAATCACATATACAACTCGATTGCTCATATCGAGATAGACCAGGAACAGGTAAGGCATCCGGGTGTTCAGCGGAGTAAACCTGATCCTTTTTAATATTTACTAGAAGAGCATTTTTACAACAGCTAGAGAGATTGGCCCCACCGACTAGCAAAATCCAATCAGGATTTTCGATAACCTGAAGATGATGGGCCGTGTGGCCAACTCTTGTTAACGATGCAACTCTATCACCATTATGTAATTGGAACTTGTGCCTTTAAAGGTAGAAAACAAGAATATTAACTTAACATCTGATGTCAATTTTAATATGCAGTAAACATACAAATTAAAGTCATTCATTAAATAAACAAATTAAATAAAACATGCCAAGAGCCAAGTTTCAGTGGCAGCGCGTTCATTTTCTGTTGAAAATACACCAATCATTCATAAGGCGTCTGAAACTACTGGCAACGACCTTTAATACGATGGTTTTAAAAATTGCTGTTATTAAAAATGCTGCATATACCAAAACATTTAGTGAGTCTAAAATCAATCGTTTGAAATTGAAAAAAACGTTGTATAAATAATGAACAGATAACTTAAAGGAGCAATTTCTTTTGAATCTTGATTGTTATTCCGATATTATTATGCAATCGCCTTAACCCACATTTTAAAAACAATCACTCGCAATTTAAAAACAAATCAAGTTCAATTCCTTTAATAACATGAATTAATCCATCCTTGATTCACTGGGAAATAATATATACAGCTCTAAAGTTTATTTTATAAAATAACAATTGCTTAAATTTTAAAGCAAAAAGATATTAAATAATATTCACTTCTAAAATCTGAAAAAATTAATCAAAGTAATATATCTCTATTGTTTACTTAAATCGCACAACAAAATTAGGTCATGAGATAGTTATATTGCACCAATAAAAGAACTATATCTGTTTTCCCGTTTTTAAATATAACCTTTAAGGAATTAGTGTTGCCTATGCTGGGATGCTTTCCCATGTTCTGATTTTGTTTTTAATTGATTCCACTCTAACTAAAGGTGAATAATTTGCATACTCTATCCTTTGTGACGTCCATGCAATTTAATATTTACTTAGTCTGATTTACATAGCTAAATTGGCTAATGAAATCGTTTTTCTTTATTAAGATTTTTGCACCCAGGGGTTCTTTGGGCCACTCTGTTCCTTTCGTTGCCATTGTTTGGACAATAATTGTAATAGCACTACTGATAGTCTTGGTTGTATCTCGGGATCTTGCAGTCCCGGTTATACTGGTTTCCCCAAATGTCAAACAGGTAAGGTGTTCTGTTCTCTTTTAATTAAATTTTATAGCATGTGATAGCGGTTATTTTGGCCTCGAATGCGCTTTTAAATGTAGTTGCGCACCTGTGAATAACTGTTCTCATATAAACGGAAATTGTATTTATCCTAATCATTGCACCAGTGATAAATTTGGACCTGGTTGCCAAAATGGTTTATCCATTAGTTTCTCCTTATAGTAGTGTTTAGTCCGAGCTAAGTTATTGAATCCTCCTCAATTGGATGCTGAATGTTCAACAATGTTTGTTTCTTGGCGTCCGTTCAACTTATCAGTTGATATAGGAAATGCGGATATTCGTGAATATCGGTATGTGAGCCTCTTAATCCGTTCAGAGTTATCATTATGCATCACTGCTATTTTTGTATTTTAGAGTTGAGCTACTTTTATCCTCTGGTGAAGTGGTAGAAAATAAGACTGTTTTAATTGGTAAATTAATTGACAATATTTATCGTGAGGTGTTTACTAACGTTGAACCCGGAGAAAGCTATCGAGCCCAAGTTACTCCAATTTTCTTTGTGGGACCTTTTTCGGATGATGGTTATCTGGAAGAGGGGCTGCCCAGTCCCCTTTCAGAGGCTGTTTATGTTTCCAAAGAAGGCGAGTTGCGTTTTATTTTCTTTTCTCAACTTGGTGTGGTATATTTAATGTCTAGGTGTCGATGATTTTGGATCTATTTTTACTCGTCTCTTTTTCTAGATATAAATGTGCAATTTTCTTTTCAAGCCCTCAGTGCAGTGATCCCACATTTATTAGCAAATAAACTCCACCGAATAAGCTCATCTTACAATGTGATTTTAATAGAAAGAAGAGCGTACTTGTATTAGTATTTTCTTATTGGGTCGTTTACGATGCATCATTGCTCAATAATCATTGATCTAGGGGAAAGGTCTTTTGATCTACCAGTTTAGTATGATAACTGAATGCGGGGTGGTTGGCCTGTACTTCCTTAGAGAAAAGAGGTTTAATAATTATCGTCGCGCATCCGCTGAACTATTGTTTTCAAAAACAGGTAAATAGTGTGGTAAAAGAATGAGGCTGTCTTGTAAAGGCGACTCAAGGAGGCAAATAGTCCAAGACGATTGCTTCACTTGAGTCAACCTTCCCAAATCCATTTTTCAGATCTAGACATTACTCTTCTCGGAACTATTCCCCTGAGAAGTGAGATTCTACTACCTCTTTTTAAGCTGTACGGATGACTGCACCGATCGAGTTTGTACTTATGATCACTTTCTTATTTCATTGTCCAGTTTGTTGTCCCCGACAAAATGTTTGACCTCTATATTACACTTAGGTTGTCACTCAAATATCGTTCCATTTGTGCCAACTGACAATTCAACCATTCAAACCATCACCTTAACAAACTGCCCTAACATTCTTGAATTTAACAACACTGTACCTTCTGGAGGTATGTTTTGGTGTCGTCGCTTTTGCCTTAGCCACTTGTATGGTATCAATGATGTGTTTCGTTTTATCCCGTGTGCTTATTTGCAGCGTCTGTAAGCCTTGGAAAACGCCATAGTATGTGCTTAATTGTTCAAATGTTGATATTGACTGTGTGAAGTATATATTTGTTATTTCTGAGTTATGATTTCTACCATTTATATCCAGTTTCGGTGTTGAGCATGGCTTCCTTCGTTTAGCTGGAAGGTTCTGCTTGTAGTTTGATACCTTATGTCTAGACTGGAAGCGGATCTTAATTTTATTTATCGGCAAGATATTACCGAGGTCAACTTGCTGATAAATGGGAAAAACTCTTTATTTACTTTCCTTTACTGCTCTATTGTCCTTTTTTTACGGTGACAAGTTAAATATGCAACATATCTATATATTCCAATTCTTAAGATTTTATTAGTTCGTTGGTTTTCTATTTAAGATTACCCGTTGCGTTGTCCGGTTGTCTGACCTAAAACACAGTCAATTTCAGTAATATTCTGTATATTTAGTTGTTGATTGCTCTTTATGCATAGTGTATCGCTTTTCCGCTCCTTGGCACGTTTATCAAAGCTAAATCTCGCCTTTTTTACTCTCAAACAGGCCGCCTGAACGGTCCCCGTGACTGTAGTCTGATTGGTCTGTCCACAAATTGGGCAATTTTCCAATGGCATCATAATTCAATTTCCTGCGGCTTAGGCAACCTAGTCGGCTACGAATTGAGTCTTGCGGTTTTAGGTCAAGATACTGGACCCTCTAATGACCAAGTATCTAGCCCCCTATCCTCTGAAGAAGTTACTGTCAAGCGTTATAGAACCGATGCCTTTTCAACGTTCCTTATCACGCAAGATCTGCTACCTGGAACAAGATACAGAGCACAGGTCTGTGTCTCACTATCTTCTAGCATAAATTCTTTATCCTTGTAGGTATTCGCTATTTACGAACGGGGTACGGTAGCGTGTTCTGGGATGAAGATGGGTGACATGGAAAGCAATACCCGCATTATTGGTGGTCTAGGTCATTTTGAGTTCACCACCTTTACGGAACTTGAAGCTCAGTCCTCACCAAAGGTTAAAATCAGTGTTCTAGAGCAAAGTTCTGACCGTTTTGGAGTTCGCGTTCAAATCGGTGGGGCTGCGATCTCTGAGTCCGTTCAACTATGGGTAAGACTTAAGCAATTTTGTTGCAAACATAATATTTTGCATTATGCTGAAATAGACAACAACTGTCGCATGTGGTAGTGTATTGGAACTTATAATTGATAAGGGACGACCTAGAATCGTTGCTCCTTTTCGTGGCTTCAAGGTGGGTTATTCAAGGTCAGGCAACCTGACTGTGTCGCATTTCGGCCAGATCATTTCTTTCTACACTCGATGCTGCTTACCTCATGATCTTCAGCAACATTTTTCGTTTAACTTAATTTAGTTGCGCTTCATATCAAAAGAACACCTTTTTTTACATATTACTTCGAATATATTTTGGTCACTCACCACATTGGTCTTCGAATCTCACGTGAGCTACCATCATCCCTCCCCCTCCCATTGTTTTGCTGAATTGAACAAACCGTTGAATCCAAACACGGGGTCTCTGGTTTTGAGCTGTATGATTAGTGTGGGTCAACCTCAGAGTCATTTAACTACCATTCATAACGTGCACTCCAAATCAGAGCTCGAAGGAGAATCTAAATCCTGTGCTTTGTTAGTTTCAGGCACAACTCATACGTCTATTTGGAAAGTAGTCTCCTTTTTGAGAATGTGGAATTCTGCCGCCCCTTCTATGAGTCAGACCTAGCTAGTACTAATCGATCATTCCTCAATTTATGCGTTCAACCGCGTCCTCTAGTCCCGCAGACACCACTGCACTACCAACACTTTTGCCTTATCATTCTTAATTGCTGTGCAAATAGAGGGGGGTATATGTGCGGCCTTACTCTAAGTCATTCTCAATGAAAAATGGATTTGTCAACTGCGGTGACAACGCCATGAAGCACCTTAAATTACGTCATTTGTGGACTATGCATTCCGCTCTGAATGGACAAAAGTGTGATTAATGTAGGAGGTCTGTGTGACGAATCGTGCTAGGCGCTAATCTACTCATCACGTGATGTGTAGGAGACTGAGCAAAAAAAATGCACTTTTTGAGACCCCATCCACCCGCTCCCCCGTTGCCCATTTTAAAATAGTAGAATCTTCAATCATGTAGACTTAGGGGAAATAGGAAAATATTTTCAACAAATTTTTAACTGCCAAATCAAGTCAAGAGCCTTTGAGATCCTTGCTTCTCATAGATTTTTTGTTTCACTAGATTGTTTACTTTATGCCACTTCTCCATATGATTGAGAGAAGCAGATTTACTTTGAATCTATTTCTAGTACTTCATAAGAATCTGGGAGGGGGGGGGGGGAGTGTAATAGTCGGGCGATGATTGTTCTAACTTATTGTTTCTCTCAGAACTCCAAGGCGAAGCAAGTTCACATGCATTCTGTTTCATATCTATCGGTTCCGTTTTCGGTCCGGTCTTTCTATCGGTTAACAATTATTGTTTCTACAAAACAGCAAATCATGGGATCATAGACCATAGATTCAGTTGTGACCATTTACCTTTTAAAAGTAGCATTAGAATGATTTTTTTCTCGTTTTCCAACGTCATTTACAAATCTTGCACATTGTGCCTTGTATATTTTCGATGCTCTTCGAAATGAAATCTGTTTTTTTCCTAACTAAGGTACGCGTTCGAGTAGGATACAGTTCGTTTTTCCCCATTAATATTGACACAAATGATCCACTTTTCGACCCCAATTGAAATTCGGTGTCAAGGCAACAAAAGAATGCATGCGTTTCTCCGTTCTTTCCTTGTATCTGAGTCGCTATATACGATGCTACTTTTTGTTCACGGAAAAATTTCGAGTTGTGAATAGTTTGTCTTTTAATTAGAATTGGCCCAACTTGTGTAAATAACCCAGTTATTTTAACGTAATCAATGTCGATTATTAGGACATATTAATCCCATGGCGTAGCTGGGGCCTAAAATTTTTGAGCGTATTAAGGCCTTCGCTAAAATAAGGGGCGGGAGGGAGTGATGAGTGTGTGGGGGGGGGGGAGTAGAATTCACATTTCTCGCCAAACAAAGAAAACCTAGAACGCCGTCACGCAGCTGGAGTCTAAATTTTCAAGTTTTGAAAACTGACATTTGTTAAGTGGGTTTTAATCGGTGAATTTTGCAGCGCCTTAGGATGACAGTCATTTATGCTTATCTGTTCATCTTCAAAGATATGCATCTATGCTAATCAGACAAGCGCCCAAGCCTATGCTACGGCTTTCCATTTCTCAGCAAATTAAAGTTGTGTGCTATCTCTGTTTTTGTTAGATATATGGAATCAAGGCTAATATTGAATTGCATTATAATTTACTTCGCAATCCATATAATATGTTCATAACTTTGTTATTTGCATTCTCTTCCTTGTTATAGCGTTTATGGCAATCTGAATGGTCCGTTACTATACCTATGCATTAAAAGAACTAACTTCCACTAACTAGATCATCTTTGTGGCATTCGAACAAAGAAGAAACATGTTTAAGATTAATTTTATTGCTAATTTGGACCCATTTGAGTGCTTGGGAAAATGTTTAGAGCTTGCGTGTTTTGAGCCTTAAGTTCATGTCTGGCAGTAAATCGATGCAAGTCCAGTCTCCGAACTAGGACAAATTTTATAAGTCAGTAGAAATCTATGCAAATAAGATGACATTTTGGTGACAATTTTGGGGAGAGTGGAGAGTGTTGCACTGGGACAATGTGTGCTCAACTGGGTGAGTAAGAAAAACAGTTTTGAACTCAAGGGAGTTCTTTTGTTGATTGGGCAATTAGGCTGTGACCGCAATGAATATCGATGCGTGGCTAAATAAGTGTAAATCCTTTTCTCGCTACCAATCGAGTTAAAGAAGGCGACTTTTAAGGGTTTTAAGAGTGTTTCATGTGTTCGCATAACATTAGGCAATGCTTTTCTACTACTCACGGAATTAGATCTCCCCGGACGAAGAAGGCGAAATTTTGAATCCCATAGAGCGAATCATCCTACACCCCCCCCCCAAATTAGATAGCTAGAACTTGTACATCTGCTGCTCCAAGCAGTTTGCCATTATAAAAGGGCAAGTTTTATTTTAACAATAAAATCAACTCGAAATACCTTTAATTGGGTACAGTTAATCATCGATTCCAATTTGTTTCAACTTTATTGTTTAGGTTTTGTTAATTTTGATCCATTTACACTTTCACGATTGAAATAAGTTTAGTAGTCGTCTTCTAATAATTCCCGTTGTTCGATTGGCGTTATTGGTTGGTTAATAACAGTTATTTTATGATTAAAATTTACATAAATAGTTTAGTACTTTATTTAAATAAGATTTTTAACAGAGCCACAAGAGATGTACATAAATCTCTCTCCTCATTCCAATCACATCGTAGAACAAGATGGTATTCGTGAACTTAGGAGGGGGAGGGGGGGGGTTGAGTTTATTAGGCCTAATTATCATTAACAATGCTATTTTCGATTCCTTAGGCATCGGCCTTTCCTATTGAGACTAGACTCCCGAAGCCAATTGATCTAGATGGAAAAGGATCAAGCATTCAATCAGCATCTGGGGAGATAGGCCAATTCACATTTGCTTCCAACATCCTTCCGGCCACGCGTTATCGAATCTATGGATGGGCGGTTTCGGCTTCAGGTACATTTGGGATTTGTTGCATGTCCACATACTTTCGCGATATTGATTAATTTCAATTTTAATTCAAAATGCCATAAAAGAGTTTAATCGAAGGTACACTTTAAGAGCTCGTTAGTATTGAGCATTGAAATTGAAATTTTTAGGTTTAGAGTAGGTGAGGATTTCTTTTCATTTCATTCGAGATGAACACCACTTGTCGAGCAATTTCTTGGGTCGAATTCGTTTGATAACAAAGGAAGCCTTCGCTTGAAATTTTTACTACTTTCTATAAGATCGAGTTGTTTGATTATTAAAGCATTATAGGAATCGGCACTGAACGATTGATGTAAGAATCCATTCTTTGTGTGCTATTTTCAAAATATTCTGTGGACTCGAATTGACCCGATAGTTAATTTTGCTTTGGAATATTATTTGAATCTTGTGATTTACTGTTTCCTTCTTTTACTGACTTAAGAACAAAGATTTTTGGGAGTAACTTCAGATGTTTGGACCTCCCCGAAGCACTTCTTAGCCTATCATAACTTCGAACTTCCTCCTCCTCAAATTCTTGAAGTTTTGGCTGAAACTATAGTTGCCCGCTTTCCAAATATCAGTGGTTATGAAGGGGGTCCGGTCACAGATTATTTCATCGCGATCGCACCAGGAAATTTCTCAGTCCTTCCATCCCCTACTAGCTTAAGTAAGTCAATGCCTACTTATTAATGATATAAGTGGCGCGGGAGAGAGATTATCAGTCCTCTATTTTTAGGTGATAGCTCTTTCATTCATCAACGACTTTCCCTTCCTTCAACTTCGCGAATAGTATTCCACGGTAAATCTATTCCACGCCATCATATTACCATTGGGGACGGAGCTGTAGAAGTTGAAATGAACCTTCCTGATTCTCCAGTAGCCCAAATCTATGCAGATCCGCGTTTAGAGCCTGATTCAAATTACACTCTAATCACTGTTGTGGTTTCATCACTTGAAGAAGACGCTATTTTCAAGCCAGGCACGGAACATTTATTTGTTGTTTCGCCTGCGAAAGCGCGTATTGTTCGAACACTGGTGTTTATGCCTGCTTCTGGAGTATTATCCACTTCTGTCGGAACTGGAGTTTCGATTGGTATTTTACTGCTCTGTTTCATTGTCCTCGTTATTTATATCTGGTGGAGATTTTTAAGGTATCCAATTCCCTTTTGCAAAAAGGTACGCTTTAAGATTGTATTAATACATTACTGAATATACATCAGTAGCATGAGTTTATATTTTAAGTCAAAGCAATATTCACTCAATATGCGTCCAAGTCGTAGAATGAGTTGTGGTTCTGCGTTGACAACAATTGAAGATTTCATGACAGCTCTGCCGAAATCCTACCCAGCTTGGAGTTTTCCTCTTAATCTTCGTGATCCACGGTTTCTCGTTATCGATCCTCAACGTGGTCCCGATAGTAATTTACTCGGTTCAAAGGGTATTCATGATATCGCAGAAACTTTCTTTCGGGAGTATAAAAGGTCGCTTATTCCCCTTAAATTAATCGTGCTCTTTTGTTCACTTTCAATATTTGCATGTGATTTCCTTACAGTTTTTCGGTAAATAAACTCCTTTCTCAAACCCACGCAAAGCAAGCCGTAAATCGCGAGAAAAATCGTTGTCCTAACTCCCTACCCTTCGATCATAATCGGGTTCAACTTCATAGGCGTGGCCAATTTCAAACCGACTACATTAATGCAAGCTTTGTGGATGGTTATATGCGTAGGAAGGCGTATATCTGCGCCCAGAGTCCATTTAATGCTTCCACGGCGAGTGACTTTTGGGCCATGATTGATCAGTGTGGAGTGTCGCAGATTATCACTCTTGATAACCTGATTGAAAGTGGGCTTGTGAAATGCACCAAATTCTGGCCCGATGTAAGTAAAATAAAATATATGGTGGTATTTCCGTCTTCACCTTTTTTTGCCATTTATACAGTCTAGTTACTTGTATGTGCCGACCAATCATACTTGTTTACTGTTTTTTTTCAAGACTCCTGTTAGAATGCAATTTTTTAAACAAAATATTTGTTAATTGTTTATTATATCAAATGACAGGGTTTATAATAGTTACCATAAGCATATTTATGTTGACCTCAGGCTTCATACAGGGCGGGAGGATCGACAACGTTCAAAAAAGTCTTGGGGAGGGGGGGGGGACAGAAGAGAGATTCAAAGATGTAAAAGGGAGACAGGTACAAAGGTAGAGAAAAAGGTAGGGTGAGTGCTGTGGAAATGGTGGAATACGATATACAGTCAGTTCGTGGTAGTTTGAAGTCAGTAGTCAATTGCCGGTTTATAGGTTTTTGCCGTATGTGCATACTTTGACCAGGGTACACCATATGGAAGTAAGTCTCTTGCACACCCCTCGTCAAAGTAATAGTTCAACTTTGAACCCACATGAATGAGAATTGCAGTTAGAGTGGCTATCCAGTTCTGTGAATCGCGTTTGTCTACATTTAAATTACATCGCGTCTCGCAAATCGGTCAACATTCTTCTGATGGTGAAAAAAAGACGATTTGATAATAGGTTGTCAAGGGCAATCTGTGTTTTGGAGGTGTTGGAAGGCATGATCTGTGAACTTGAACATTTTGTTTTCTTTTTATTAACGTGGCAACAGCTTACACACTGTTATACCACTTTTACGTTGATACCGGAGGCCCACACTCGTTAAGTTGAGATGAAGGTTTTCCACCCAGATATCCTCCATATTCCACTTTATCTCTCAAAGTTGAATGTCGGGTGACTTTTCATCTTTTTACCTGTACAACAATGCCGGAGCAGTGAGCATACTAGGAGAGTGTTCATGAGGTCAATGTTAACACGAACTGTGGTAGGACACCACGCTAGAACCTCTCTTCAAGCCAAGTTGTGCTATTCCAGATAATCTAGTATGTGTTTGGACATTTCTGTTTTCCTAGACTAGGCTTCAACAGCACTGTGCTTCTAATGAGTAGGCATGAAGTGTGGTTTCATCTTTCCTCACCATTTTTTTAGAAAAATGGATCTGAAGTCACTGGAGGTTACGGTGATGCTTTGAGTGGAAGTGAAAGACGTCAATATGACACACTTATCGTTGAGGCCGACGAGGTTCAGGAGTACGCAAACTTCACAATTCGCCGATTTCGTCTCACTGATACGACTAATGGCGGTGAAAATCGTATCACCCAGTTCCATTACCATCGATGGCGTTGTCAGGATGTGGATGACAGTGATAGCGACTACGCGTACGGCAGAGATGAGAATGATCTAGTGAACAACTTCGACTTGTTAGCTTTCCTCGATTTCTATATTCATGTTAAGATGTCCACGAGAACGGAAGACGGACCTATGCTAATTCACTGTGAAGATGGTAACGTTTCTGACTAATATATGTTTATTTTTAACAAATGGCAGGCTTTATGCAAGTTATCATTTGCCCTTTAGTTGACTTCGGGCTTCATAGAGAGGAGAAGGAACATCAAAGTCACAATTGTCGATGGGAGGGGGGGGGGGTTGGGGGGAACTGAAGAGGGAATCACAGACGAAAAAGAGAGACGGGCACAAAATTAGAGAAAAAGGTAAGGTGAGTTGAGTTGGGTATTATGGAAGTGTTCGAATATGACATACAGTCTGGCCACGGTAGTTTGCAGTCAGGGGGCAAATGAAGGTTTAGAGACTTTTTTCCCGTATGGGTATACGTTATAGGGTGCACTACGTGGAGGCAAGTCTATCGTTCACCCCTGACTAATAATAATAATAATAATAACTTGGGTTTCAATTCATACTCTTTCAATATATGGCTTAAATTATTATAGAATAATGATAAATTATGTTATTTTAACATATCAATGTCCAATAGAGTTGGAAGGGATGCATTTTATAGCACCTTTTCTGTTCGATTTACTTAAAAATTGTTTATCTCGCTAATCATATTCTAGGACTCAAGATGAAAACCTATTAAAAATTAATCTTTAAATCACTTCTTATCCAACAGGGCTCTCGCGTTCTTCAATATTTATCGCTTTCGATGTGCTACTACAGCAACTGATGCATGAACGCTCAGTGACTGTTGGTCGAACTTGCGCATCTCTGCGGAGGGCTCGTCAAAATGCCATTCCAACAGCTCGTCATTACGCTCTTCTCTACGACCTTTTATTTGAAGTTGGCATTGCTGGACATTCCATCCTTGATTTGGACATTCGATCAACATTTGCATCGGTGAGCCATTGGTTCCAATATTTTAATGATGCAATAAATATGGCGTGCAATTCTGTGGATCTGATGATAGATAGGACGGATTGTTTATTTTTCTCAAATTAATCATTTGAGTAAACGGACAAGAATTACCGCGAAATTGAACCTGTAAATCCTGATTATTGTTCATCTAAATAGCTTTCCCAAGATTCAGGAGATAATAGAATGCGATGTAGCTTTTGAATCTGCATTGATGCATGAATTACAGGTTCAAAGTGGTCCAAATTAATTATTTCTTGTCTTTAGATTTCTACTAATTTATCCCATTTCTCTGAATACAAATTACATCATTGTAAGTGTATTTGCGAGCTCTTTACTAACTTTATAAAAGACAAATGCTAAGAGGTCAACTAATTGGCATGATGGAAAGGTATTGAACCACTGATTTTGACGTCCATTCATCACCTCATGTTATGAATACTTCCAGTGGTAGTAGTGTTTATGTTTTCCGATCATTTAGCTTAATCAACGCAATGTCATCGCTGGATTTACCTACTTGAAAGAGCAATGGTACCTCCTACACAATTACTCATTACTCATGTCACCTCGCGCCTTCGCTTCTCCAGCAAGTGTCAGCATCACTGGTGAAGACGATCACTTTATTGACAAAGAGCTGTCGGCTGTATGGGTGGATGGACTGACTGTGAGAAAGGACCTACTTCTTGTCTGCGCCCCAAGGACAAATTCTGCTCTGGCAGCATTTTGGCAGTTTGTGTTCAAACAAAAGGTGATTTTATGCGGCATTTTTAATGACTACCCCAATCGACCAATACTGTGAACATATTTTATTATTTAGTCTTTCATTGCACAGTATTAACGCTTTAATCCTCTTTGAACAGTACGGTCCTCTTTCAAAATAACCTCCTTTAGTGCTAGACTCGTAACAGAAGGCGCTATTGCTGTTTGAAACATGTGCTCAATACGTGTCAATAACCTTCGCCTGATACACCGCCAAAACTCATCACGTCGGTAGCATCAGTTTGCTGTGAGACACACATGTGGTTGGATGCATTTTTCGGAAAAAAATAGTTCTTGCGTTAAAGGGTTAAACTTTTAATGGGGGGAATCTATATTAGCCATAATGTTTACCCCCGTTAAAAGATGAAAAATCAACTGGAAATGTCTAACTAGTTACAATCAACTTGCTGTTGTATTTGATGAGATCGTGCCATAGTTTTAGCAAGGAGATCACCTAAGGTGCCTTGGAATAACATCTGCATTTAACACTAAGTGTTAAGACAACATGATAGTCTATTTGATCTCACCTCTATAAAAGTTTTTTTTAGAAATTGATATGTATCAGATTTGGGGCTTTTAATTGTTTATCGATGTTGGGGTTACTCGGTATTCGTTATTTTCTAAATAGATCTTTATTTATTTATTTCAAATGGCAGGCTTTATGATATTT
>UZAE01000372.1:0-25006 GCA_900617975.1 Rodentolepis nana | reverse complement strand
CCTCTCTGTGAAGCCTGAAGTCAACTAATGGGCTAATGATAATCATCAAAACGCCTGTCATTTGATATAAATATTATTGGTTAGCTACAATCTAGAATCCTCATAAATTGATATATCTTTTCACAAAACGATTCGAATTTAAGCTTTTTTGATATTTTTCGAGTCTTAAATAAATCTTATGGTCAATTGCAGTATTTCCTAAATATGTGCATCAAAGTAACTACTTTGAATCGTTCTCGGAAAGGAGAAAGATAGAGTAAAAAGTGCCGATTTCTGTCATTTATTACTTATTTTTTAATTTTTATATGGGTTTATTTTAAGATTAATATTGATATTTTTGTGTATATGACGATGTTATATCCGTTAATTCGTACTAATGCACTTAGACCATTGGTTTGCGCGGGTATTGTTGATGATCCGTTTTTTGCGTCATTAATTTTAAGTCATGTCTATCAACACCGCTCACAGTCAGGATGGACTTGGTGTAGTACTTTACTACGGTGAAAGGCTTCTTGTTACCTATGATGGATGTAAGCTAAAACTTATGGGATCGGCTAAACAGCCTAATGCGAAGCTCGGAGGATCGGCATACCTCACATCGCATCGTGTTGTTTTCCTTACTAAGGATAAGACTCCAGCAATAAAGTCACTTAGCATGCCTTTCGTCTTTATGAAACGTGTCGAAATTAAGCAACCAACTTTTGGAGCAAATTACATTGGAGGATTCGTTAGATCTGAGTCTGGCCAATGGGAAGGCGAAGTTCAATTCGAAATGGTCTTTAACCATGGTGGAGCCATCGAATTTGGAAAAGCTCTTCTTGAACTTGGAACTCGAGCCAGCAAGCTTCAACGAACTTATCAGATGCCGCCTATTCCACCGGCTTGCGAGATATACTCTTGCCCACCCCCTGCTTATACGCCATTCGCCAACGATCCATATTATAATTCATTCATGCAGCCTCATCCTTCATTCTCACCTCCTCCATGTAAATATACTTATTTTAATTTTAAACAGCGTTATTTAAACAACTATGTCACAATGATTTTTACTCTTGTTTTTAGCTGATTACTTGTACCAAACTAATGCACCACCACCATATCCCGGTGCGGTTCCACCACCTTATAATGCCGCTTCATCTACACCCCCACCTTACATGGCACCTGACTCAATGCCGCCTTATTCTGGGGCTCAGGCGCCTAACTGTAAATTAAATTTCCCATATTTTGCTCATTTTGTTTTGAGCGTTTCTCCTTTAGTTGTTTAACCTTTTTTCCATTTTATTCCAGACGCGCCTTATCCTGCTCCACCAGCTAATTGTATGTTAGCTTTTATTTTTTATTTAGTATTAATTATCTATATGTGACCTGGTAGAAATAGAGTTGTTGATATTTTTGAAATTAGTTTGTCTTCTTGTCCATTTATTGTTCTGATTTCAAACCGTTTTTTTCATTTTAAGTAGGTTCTTGTACTCAATAACAAATTACAGTTAGAAAAGAAGATTTGTTGTGTGTTTCAAGCATTTTCTATTTATTTTTAGCTATGCCATATTCAACCGGCTACCCTCAAGGTGAGAATAAGCTTTCTTTAAAAAATTTTAGTTAAGTTGAAATTTTAAACCGATATTTGCTCTCTTCTTAAAAGGCCCGTCATATGCTCCAAATCCCCCTAGTAATCCTCAAAATGGTATGTTATTATTTTGATTTACACAAATTGGTTAGGCGTATCTGTTTAACCTCTTTGTATTTTCGTTACGTAAGGATGTGCATATTGTGAAATCTGTTGTAGTAATCGCAGTGTATGATAAGACTCTTGTGTAATTCCAGTAAATTTCGTTTACGAATAGATTTTCTGACAATTAGATCTAACTAATGCATATAGTTCTCCATTAAGCTTCTGCTTCTAATTAGCGTCGAATTTTCATTTCTACTTTATCTTGTTTTAAAGCTGCTCTCTGTGTGATCCTCATTAATTTAGCCAAGCAATTCCATGTTTTTTAAAGTTGCAAGGTAAATGAAATGAACTCTTTTAGATGGTCGTTTTACTTGTTTTTTTTGTGTGGAAAGGGTTGTTATTTAACCACTTGTCTTCTATTTGAATGAATATTACAGGCTATAATTTGTTTATTCAAATAAACGGAGATATTCTGGAGGAGGTTACGATCTTTTTTTCTAAAGATGTCCTTTAAGTGTAGTAAAATGAATATCTTTGGTAAGTGTTTCTTCTTATTAGCTGTAGGTTGTTTTTCGCCTGATGGTCAAATTAATAAAATTTCGTGAAAGTATATCACCTTGATTCACCTTAAAAAGGGTAAGATAGTAAAATGAAAGGAACTTCAGTTTGTAAAATACATCAACTCAATGAGTTTGGAGTTCAGATAAAATGAGATTGCTCGGATTCTCTGACTCATTTCTACTATTCTATATACTATATCATGAAATTGGAAATGCTTCCCTTTACGAACTCTTAATTCCTTTACGCTGGAGTATATCCCTGTGATGTAAGGTTTTAAAGCTGTATTGTTGTGCATTGGAATTTGTTAGTAATCTACTCACGATTTTGTCAAAATAGGGCTTTGCATTACTGTTAGAATTGCTCCATTTTCAATAGTTATCTCAAGTAACTAGGCTCTCCAAATAAGTAGTATTTACTAGCCATTACTTTTTCTTTTTGCCTACAGTCGATTATGGAAATAACTACCCTTCCTACGGCTATTATCCTCCACCTCAGTATTCTGCTGAACCTTCTGCACCACCAATGGAACCGGAGGATAAAAAGAAACTTTAATGTGTGTTTCAGTTAATTGCACGCTAACCATAATTATACGATTTCATGACCCTATGGTTTAGATGTTTTAGAGGTTTGGGTGTTTTTTCAGGATTGCGTTTAAATTCGGGATATTCGAGTATTCGGATTTTTTTTGACTTTTGTGTACACATGCATGAATAATGCGGTTTAGGTCCCTATCGGTAAATGGAAAGACTTTATACTCTAAAGGATGAGGAAATATAATATTTTAATCCTCGTGAACTTTGATTTAAGATCTGATCCTTTTGAGGTTTTTTATTGATATCGGTGAAACTTCACTTTGTTTTATTTTGCCACGACTGGGTACTGTAGCAAGCGAACGCATAATGTTCATTGGACTTTTAATTAGATTTCAATTTCGCCAACTGTCTGTCTATTACTTTTTAATTACTCTCCTACCTTTATCCACTTTGATCAGATTCACACGAAAGTGCGCTGTTTATTGAGTGAATTTCTTATTAAACACTTATTTTGAAGCAGAAAACTTTAGTTTTCATAATTTGGATGAGACAATGTCGAACATTGGAAGCCTTTTAAGCTGTCCTTAGGCCAAACTATAACTGAATGTTAAAAACACTTTCCAGGCAAAAACTTTCACAAAATACTCACTTTCATTAAATTTCGCTTAATGCTTATCAAAGATCATATCTGGTCGCAGGCGTATGAATTTTATCGTATTGGTTTTTTCCTTTCCAGCTACCACTGGATATTACTACCCTCAAGATCCAAACACTTTCTATGCTCCACCCCTAAACCATGCATCTGCACCGCCAAAGGAAGCAGAAGATAAAAAGAATAAATAACGGTCATTTCTTCATTTTCTCCCTCTTCTATTTGTGATAATTTGAACCACAACAGTATTTCCTCCTATATTTTCTGATTTTTTGGTTTTTCTGATTAATAACAACTAAATATTTGCTGATTTTATGTGCTTCTGCTTTGTGTGCTTTACAGGAGCTGTAAATCATATAAGCTTGACCTTGATAAAAGTTAATCCAATTGAAAAGGTCTGTAAATGCTTTCGTACCTTTCTTCTGCTTGCAAATATCACATTTTCACCGACATTACTATTAGTGATGATTTCAAGTGTCCAATCACTGGATGCCTTATGTCTTAGAAAAGGGTAGTTAGAAGGTCGTGAATTATCATGTCCTCTTGGAGCCCAACAATGCTTTTAATGCATATTGTAGACAGATTCGTTTATTAACTCATAAATTGAAGTTTATATTTCTTCATCAAATGAAAAGTTCTAACCACAAAGTCAAAATCATCTTCTCGAGTATAGCTTAAAGTCACACTGCCGTATCGATTGAGCCCCTTTTTCTATCAAAGGTATGACGTGCTACCGAACGCGTAGCCATGACGTGGGTGCTAAGACAACGCAGCAAACATTATTTAATGACTAAGTTTTGTCACAATTTGCCATTTTCGCAGTAAAAAGAATCCGATCCATAAGCCTGGCACCACAGAAACCATATGACTACTTGTGATCGGCGTAGGCAACACAAAAATTGAACATGAGATAGTACGTGGAATTTTTTTTGAATGAAACGGTTAAAGTAATCAAATAGGAAGCAATGTATTGTGTAGGGTTCAGTGGTGGTTCAAGTTAATTTTCCAATTATCCGGATGAAAGACGATAGGCGTATTTAACAACTGTGGATGAACTACGTGTTTGAATATGACTAGCACCAAGCCGAAAAGGTACTGCGGAATACACATTATTGTAACTGCAAAAGGACAAATATTTCTTGATGTTACAAATGACTGGTTGGGGGAGGGGGGGGGCGTAAGAGTATCTAGTGGTAGTTTTGATGGAGAAGGTGGTTAAAATTAAATATACAGAACATTAACCTCAAACAATACGCTACATGCACAAGTTGAAAAGGATCAATCGCTTAACGTTAAGAAAACTTTAATGAAAATTAGTCTGCTAAATATTAGTTTTCTTAAGTGGCTGTTTACTTCAGCACTTATCTTGAGCAGATGGAGTTACGCGACAGACTTACCTCCACGTGGTGTACCCTGGGCAACGTATACCCATACGGCAAAAAAATTTATTAACTGTCAGTTGATTTCTGACTTCAAACTGCCATGACCCTACAGTATGTCATATTCGACCACTTTCACAGTACTCACTTTACCTTTTTCTCAAACCTTGTGTCTGTTTGTTAGTCACTCTTTCACTCCCCCTCTTGACTTTTTGTTCCTCCCCTTCTGTGAAACCCGGAGTCAAATAATGACTACTGATATCTATCATAAAGCCAACCATTTGTTAAAAACAAATAAATCTTGAGCAGATGGGAATTTCGATATATTATTTTAAGTGTTATATGGTTGAGCTCCGACTTAAAGGGTGCGAATATTTCCCATAGTGAAACGCCTACTAGCAGTATATTTTCAGAATAGCTCATCAGAGCACATGATTCCAAACTTAATACATTTTTCCCGTTTTAAGACAAATATATACGAATTCACGTACTAGATATCATAATGCTGTTTAAATTCATTTGAACAAGAAATGAGAACTCAAAACTAAATATTGGCAATCTTTAATTACAATTGCATACCTGGATTTAAATAAATGAAAATACTGTAGCGGATCGCTCCACTAGTAAAGCCCGACTGACTCAGGAATCCTTGTGGCAGATTCTCCTATATCTAACTAGACTCCCGGAACTAACTAAGCTAGAGCACAGCTATAGAGGCATCAGACGTATCGCACAGAACACGTTTATTCAGGAAGTACAATGTGAGTAAAATGTACATGCAGAGAGATTAGTCGTAATCAGCAGGGTGGATTAGGTTCAACAAAAGGAGGCTTCTGATTGGCCGCTGGTTGTATGGTTGCTGTATACGGAGGCGTGCGTGCGTGTATGCGATGACGTGCCCACAATACTAATTGACAATAATTGTGTAAACCCTGTTAATACGTTGTAAGACCACTTAGAGTTAATTCATTTTTTAAAAAAAGTGGCTCATTAAAAAAATAACTAGAATGCTGTTATTAAATAACCAATACTTGTAAACTAATTGGAAGATGTTTCTCATTAATTACTTTAACTTCGAAAATCACAGGTAATTAGGTAAATAGATTAAAAGTAGAGATTGATTATTGTCAATGTCTTGTATTTACAATAAAATCAGAACGTTTCTGTTTCTGTTAGTTTCACCAAATGTAAATGACGACTGGTGATTTCCTTGAAGCGCAAAACTTGAGCGCGTACAAGCGGTCAAATAGAACCTCGCCCAAGCTGGAACATTTAAGAACGTACGACGTTTACCAATACCGGATCGAGCGAGCGTGGTCATGCGTACTGAGGAAAATAACCCAATCAGATAGGAAGATTCGTGGACCTTTACGTTAATTGCATTTGCGAAGAGTAAGCGTTTTCAATAGCTCTGGTCACGATACCCCTTAATTATCACGAATTTAGATGTAGCCTTATTAAAATATTTGAACGGATGAGGGGAGGAGACGTTAATGGGTTATTATTGTATAACCAAGTGCCTATTTCCGTAGTGTTCATGACAGCCATTAACACTGCTACTGCCGTAGTAGAGTAGAGCATTTTCATTTTAACGCAACTAACAGGTAGTAAAAGGAAAATGTAAGCCTTAAAAAACTCAAGGACATTAATTCTATATTTGCTTATTTTTTAAAAGAAGACATGGATTTGAATTTTCGTGAATTTGAAGCACGTGCATGTATGTTAAAGAATTATCGATTGTTACACTTGAAATCATTTTTAAGTCATAGTTCTGCTAAATTTACGAATTGCATTTCGAAATGGAAAATTCTTCGCCAGCAAGTGAAAAACGAACTGTAAAGAAGGCGGTCCACTTTAACGATGTGGTTGAAGTATTTGAGTATGAAGTGTTAAAACCGAAAGTCCCAACGTGTGTGATGCTTCTACAATCAAAATACTTGGGGCTTATAGGTGATAATGACGACAGGCGCATCCTTCGCATCGCTCAACTAACCGGATGTACCACACGTCTAAATATGTCTAGGACTCAGAGGAACAAATACGGGGAAATGTGCTATATTCTAACTGTTGAAGGATATAGGAAATCAAACTTGAAGAAATTTGAGAAGCTAATTCACAATAAATTCCCCGACATCTTGTTCGTTCATGATTACTAGTTCGCAGTGAATGAACGAAAAAAACATGATTCAATCAAACCAATATCTATTATATATACTGATTATCAACTCTCGAATTAACTATTTTTCGTGATTCGCGTTTTTCCAAATTCAGAAACTGGCAGTTATTAGAGAACATTAAGATAGCGGAGAAATTAAAATACGTCAACAGCAACGTCATCTATGGATGCGAATTTTAACAAATTAACAGCTACCCATCCTCCGAGTAATTATCTAAAGCAATGGTCATTGACGAAATCTTGCTGGAGGTCTTCACGTATTGCCAACACTTAACCAGCCAATCAACCTCTTCTTGTCTATACTCACTTATGATGTGGCTTCAAACTCCGAGTTAGGCATCTATAGGCGCACATCTCAAGAACCAACAGTCACAAATAGGAGTATGCAATGTTTTGCTCAAATACTAAAGGATTCTCATTACATTGTATCTCTCTATCTCTTCCATGCCAAGCCTTAAGTTAATGAGAACAAAATGAAGCATTCAGATAGACTTGAACCATTTATGTACATTTACAAAGGAGGAATTGGCTGTTAGAACGTGAAATGCCCCAAAGTCCCGTTGTTCTGTATCTCTGCCTGCTGGTTTCAACCTTAAACTTAATCTTTACTCTTAATAAAAACCTTAATCATAAATCAACCTTCTTATTTTATTCATGAGCACAATTAAACGAATGAATTGGGGGATAACTTAAAATCCGTTCAAAAAACAGAGGGGATTAAGACTACGAGGCAAAAGGTTGCTATTCCTGTAAATATATCTTTTTTTGGAAGTTCTGCGAGAAGCACTTTTGTAAAATAAGACTTTTCTACACTCTCTTAATGCTGAGAGTTTAGTTTTAGTTACTGCGATGTGCTTACTTCAAATCCATTTGACAGTGAAGTACTTTGGGCGTTAGGGCAGCCTGTTTTTTTCTAGCACCTTGGAGGTAGCTTAACTATCCCGAGGGCAATGCATTCCCGAAAACTCAGCTAGGGGCTAGTTGGAGTTTAATTAGGCTTATCATGGTTTAGTCGAGCGCTTACTTGTTTTTTATTTCTCCATACGTATAAAGTTACATTGGTGGTGGCAGAATAGAGACATTAAAAACTTGCTAGTTAGGCTAAAAGAGCAATCACGTGATGGGCCATTAAGTTCAGCATCAAAACGAGATCAATTATAATCTTTTTTATGCTTCACTAATAGTCATTTTGCTACTTGGATTATTAATGTCAAATAACGATGTGAGAAAATGTCAAAGCATCAAGTCTGTAGTTAGATATTGCTTACAGATCAATATTATGGGGGTCAGAGTGGAAAAGTTTTCTCGAATCATTTCTCCATAGTAATATCCACCTATAATCCCAAGTGCTTCATATTCATAGTCAACCTGACTTTAATAATCTGTTCGACACTTGTAACCTGTCTCGCATTGAAGCAGAACACCTCTCGCTACATACTCGCTGTGTCATTGTGAATGGATTGATCAACCGATTGGATTATCTCCAGTCCTAAAGGATATGTAACCATATCTGTATCTGCTACGTTCACCAGATCTAACATCCACTGCATCCAGGTTATCCATCGTCAAATACAGAAGACTCCGCCCCTCCTCTAGTCAAAATAGATTATTATTCATAATTGTTGCCGGTCGCAACAATCTTCGCCCTCTTCTAGTTCTGGTCACTTAAACACTCATCCCCATAACATATTTAGTCGTCTAAAAGCTGCTCTACATGACTAGTTTAAAAAAGCTATTCTCCAATTCGATATTTACTCGAAATTAAAACCAGCTAATTGGACACATACAGGTTGAGGTTACTAAATTAAATGGAAATTAAAGAAGGCGAAAAAGAAGGGACTCATGGGAGTGGCTCTGGGATGCTCAATACATGTCCAAGATAAATGACGCACTTCCATATATTTAGAACTTAGGGTTAGCTGAATGGAAGTACCATGATGAAGTGCCACATATATCATTTTTCGCACATCAGTTTCTGCGAGTGGATCGTTCCAGAAGATAAGATTTCCGATATTTACGAATTATAATAAGTTCACCTTAATTAAACATTCAATAGAAACTTCGGCGAATTCCAAGCTATAATGTTATAGTTGCTGCATATTGAACACTCTTAATAAAGTGGCTTTAAATTCAAAACAAATAGGATTTCTTCGGCCAACACCCTTTTCGTTTCACTCAAGATGGAGGACCACCAGACCACCGTGGAACCCAGTAGAGACATAATTGCGGAGCACACAACGCCAAACAAAGGAATCCCAAGCGTACTTAGATAGACCTGAAAGTGCGCGGTGCTACTTCGAGTAGGGAATAAGTGGGATCGAGAGCGCGGAGACCACCCAGCCAACCGCTAATTAAGACCTTGTTTGGTATTGAAAATTCTCCATTGCAATCTAGTGACCAAGCTCCCTGCCAGTAACACACTTCCAAAATTAATGCTTTTCACGTCACACATCTGCTTCCTCTAAAGCTTAGAGGGGGCCTTTCAAAAGTAGAAGAACCTGTCATAGAGATTACCGAGCTTAAGTGAAGGCTTGTTAGTGCAGCTAATCACCACATAACAAACCGAATCAAAGAGCCAATTAAAATAGAACACGCACTGCCATATTTATAAAGAAGAAATGTATTCAAAATTCATAAATACTGCTGAACAATCCATATATTCGACAGTCAATGATTTAATTTGGATATCAGACCCGGGATCACTGACTTCGCAAACAATAACGTTAAAAACTGTGCCACTAGCAGATAAAAATATCAGACTATCGTTTTTAGAACGCCAGATTGGACAAATCAAGATAATGTTTTATCAGTGTAAAATCTACAAAATCGTAGTCATAAAAATAAGCGTTAAGATTAAAGGCAAATGGAAGGAAGTGCATGTACATACAATAAAAATAAATGAATTACGTAAAAATCTCAATTCTAAAAACAAATAAGGACAGAAAACTCCAAGAGAAAAAGTCACCATACGTCAACAAGGGACATAGAAAATCCGTAACCAGCGGCTACTAATGAGATAGGTCTGCTTTCATCTTCGATCACAACGCGTTTAGGAGTCAAAACATTGCCCATTTCTTCCGGATCTACACCACAATTTCCATGTTCATTCCATCCCCAAGTCCAAAGTTGACCATCTTCCGTCAAGGCAAGCGAATGTTCCGCTCCAGCGGATATCGATATAATAGAAGAGGAAGTACCTATCTGCACTAAGTGAGGAGTTGGATCGAAAACAAGACCCTTTTGAGGCCACACAGAAGAGCTCGAACTTATGCCAGGGCTGAGGATGGTTCGTCCTAGCTGACCAAAATCAGATCGACCCCATGAGTAAACCTTACCACTCTCTAATTAGAAAGATTACGATAAAGTGAAGACCAAATCTTACCTGTAAGAGCTAGAATATGGCTCCATCCAGACTGAACATCAATAATATTATCATTATTGAAATATTCGGAAGAAATCCACTGAATTTCATCTGCTTTCTTAGGGCGATAGGTACAACCGTTTACGAGCGGCCCACATTGACCAAATCGATTGTCACCCCAAACACCAACCTTACCATCAGCTAAACGAAATAAATCGGGAGAAAAACGAAAGTCTTACTAGTCGAAATAACTGAATGGTGGGCACCAGCTGAACATCTGCTAACTTTGATGGACTTCTCCAAAAGTAGCTCCCGTGTAGTACCACCCTTAAACTCGAGCACTTTGTTGCAATCTGCTACTGCGACAACATGACGCAATCCAGCTGCTACTGAACTGAATTTCAAAGTATTAAGTGGCAGAAGGGAAATTCTACCAATCCAAGAAGGGACCAAACCGTTATCTAATTCAAATCCTGGACTATTTCTTCCTCTAAAATATAGCTGGCCACAGGCTGTTAGAACGACGCAAAAATCCCATCCACAGGAAATAAACTGTATGCCATTTTTAATGGATCCTAAGAACACAAATGTTTTCTGCTTTTCCATCGTTCCATTCTGGTCTAATTGGCCAGCAGCCCAAAGACTATTATCTAAGTACACAAAAATGATAAAATAAGCACTCATACCATTCGCTATAACACTAAATACTCCTCCGCCAGATATAAATTTTGGCATATATGGCAAAGGAACGGAAGTCGGGATATGTTGATCATTTTTAGTGCCATCGGCCAGCTGACCATGACTATTAGCACCCTACAGATACGTATTAATATTTAGAAAAGTCATAACATATGGATAAATAAGCGCAAAAAGTAGTTAGAAAAATCCAAGGCTAATGAAACCCACCCACGCGAACATCAGGCGGACCACAACAACCCGCTCGTTGCAACAACCTCAAATAGGCCTTTAGCCTTGAGCATAAAATAAAACCAAAATTATCGGTTTATGAGATATAATTCAAGCATAGTGATTCAAATTATTTTTTTATAATTAATATTTTTTTTATAAACTTTAGACTTTCATCATTTTAAGTTACTTTTTGCGAGTCTTGCGCACCCGCTTAATTCCAATCAGATGTCTTCGTTCATTCTCTTTTTTTGTATTCTTTCCTCTAACCTATTTAATAAGTTGCAATTTGTAAATGCTGATGCTGAAAGCGCTGTAAATCCTCCAACACCATGTGAAGTATGCAAATTATTCTATCATGAATTCATGCTTCGCTATAATGCAACTGACAGCTCAGAAATGCTAGATTATCACGGAAATTTCAATAAGAAAGTACCTTATGCAAAATCGTAAGCTCGTGAATAAATATAATTTCTAGAGAACTTCGCTTTACTGAAATATTGGAAGACCCCTCTCTGTGTAATAATATGCTTCAATACAGACTTCATAATGAAAGAAAAGATAGCACGAGATTTCAGAAATCTCGGCCACAGACTTTTGAAACACTGAAGCAGCTAGTGTAAGGCTCACTTTAACGGTATTTATATTCTTTAGTGATCGTGGTGTTGATGTCAAGTTGGATATACCACAATCGTTATGGGATTCTCCATCACTTGAAATTTCAATGCTCAAAGAAAGGGTATGCATGGTCTTTCTAACTAACAAAATGTCAGTGTGAAAAGCTCGTTTCCGAATATGGTGAAGAGATTGAAAGATGGTTTTTCGAACATCAGGATGGTACAAGTCTTCTTGATTTTCTTTGTCGTAATCTGGTATTGAAAGATCTACCCTCTGAATGCCTCGATGAATCCATGCCTTCAGAATATGCTTCTTCGACTGAGAGTTCTGATAAAAATATTAAAAATGAACTCTAACACACATCTAACTTTTGTAATTGCCTAAATATACTCTTGCATGCTTTTAGTTTTTGTGTATCGTTATATTTCCATTGAAAACTTGGATGCATTCTACTTTCATTGTTTTCCAATTTTTTTACTAATAATTGCTCCAGACCCTCTCCGTTTTTTCTTATTCCGATGATCGTCTTTGTTTATTTTGAACAAAATCCAATTTTCATTCCTTTGTGTCAACTTTTTCGATGCTTCAGCCAAATCGTGAAAATTTTGGGAATACAAATTGGACTGAGCACAATAGATTTCTGATCGTGGTAATACGTGGGATAAAAGTGCCGTTATTGCTTCAATCCAAAATATCCCAGTTGTAGTTAAATAATCACACTTAACGAATGAGGAAGGCAGCTATCTCTCGAGATAAAAGCATCCCTTATTCGATATTGTGATTATTTGATGGCTCTTTGCGGCAATTTATACTTGTATTAGAGGTAATTGTGAAGCCTCTTTTTTAAGACCTTTCTTATATCCAATATTGGTCGGCTTTGAGGCTGTGAAATTAGGACTGACACCATCACGCAAATGACTAACTTCTTTTTACTTTTAAATAAACTATAAATATTATTTCATAATAATTGCAAACTAAATCAATCCGATGAAGGCGCGCCCGAATCATTCGTTGTTAATGCCACAAGAAACCAGAATGGTTTAGGAAATCACTAAGATATCATATCAGTTGACAAATAAAAATCGGCATTGCTTGGGATATCATGGGATGATAAAATGCGCACACGATTGTAAGGAGGATGAACCAAGTCTATTTCTTGGTGGTAAATTCGGAGCGCTCTTTCCGCAGAGCATCGACCCATTCACGCACACATGGATAAGTAAAGAGACCCTCAGTGCTTTTAAAGAATTCTTCCAACCATCCGGGTCGATTGGCCTCCAACTCGTACTCATAGGCTTGCAAAATCATCTCGAATTTGTCCAAATCCTTGCATACTAAGGATTCTGGTGTTTTCTGTTCGTCATATTCCTAAAAAACAACACTACGTTATATTCATCGATAATTATATAGTCCTTTTAGCAGTAGATATGTTAGATGGCAGAAAGTATGAATATCCATTGAATAGTTGATAAATACAATAAATTGCAGATAATGTATATAATGACACCCACAGAATGTTCTTATGTTCCTTCTTGCAGTTAAATATCCTTAAAAATTCTTGCAATTTTCTGCAAATAACACGGAAACCGAAAATAGAAATCGAAGAGCTACATCAACAAAGACCAAAAGTAACTACAGAACTACATTTTAGAGGCGAAGAAAATGGCTTACTCACTTTCCACAAACTGACAAGCTCAGGACCAATATCCTCCGGGAGACTACTGCAGATGAATGTTATAGCCTCCTAGAAAAACAAAAATAACAGCCAATTAAATCAATAAACTGTGACTTGAAAGAGACAATAGCAAAAATAATAATGTAACTACTCTGTTATAACTGATGGGAAAAATAATAAAACCCAAAAAGAAGTTGCGAACAGAATAGAAAAATTTCAGCATACATAAGAGAATTGAAAATGAAATAAAATCAATAACTGAAAACCAATTTGTCTCAAATTGAGCAGAAATAATCTAATCGTTTGTGTATAGTATAAACTTGATCGAGTTTCAAGCTGTACCTGACACAAAATAGGACAATAATAAAAAGCAAAGCCGAAAGATAGTATACGTTACATAAAAACTCGATGAATTAAAAAAGGAGATCCGAAACTAACCTCTTCGCGTCTGTGCTTCTCTTGTTTTGAAACACCGCAGAAAGGCGTAATATCTCCAACGATACACTCAGCGAGATCGTGAATAATGGCCATCTTCATCACCCTAAAGTTAAAAATGTAACAATGAAAAAGTAGGTACGGTTTTAATCCTAAAATCAAAATAGTGAACGTACTAAATACAAATAAGTAGAAATAAACAAGCAACCAGGCAGTTACAAACAATCTGCTTTTAAAATAAGCTTACTTCTCGGGTTTGAAGGCTTCTGTTGAAGGGAGAAGTATGGAAAGGAGAGCCATTCGGTACATATGGTCTGAAACACTTTCTGGCTCATTAACACCATATCGCGTCCAGCCAGTACGAACGGTTCGCTAATTAAAACATAATAATAGAATCCTCTCATTTAAAAGCTGTAGAATTAGGAGACTGAAATAACTGAGCAGTTTGTCCAGGATAATTATAGGCAATCTGTTTCCAAACATCGTTTTACTGTTATATTAAAGTATAAAAAAGCTGGACAAAGGTTCTCTGACAGTAATCAAGAATAGAGAGATAACGAAATGAGAACTAATTATGTTCCCTCCGTTCTTTATAAATAAGGTTTCATTCAGTGGAAATGCTTTGGGATAGCCGACTCAAAGGGTCAATGAAGTATTTTAGTCAAGATAAATT
The DNA here is from genome assembly GCA_900617975.1 of Rodentolepis nana. Classification (NCBI taxonomy): domain Eukaryota; kingdom Metazoa; phylum Platyhelminthes; class Cestoda; order Cyclophyllidea; family Hymenolepididae; genus Rodentolepis; species Rodentolepis nana. The sequence goes on along the minus strand of UZAE01000372.1, from coordinate 10,365 downwards.
CATCTAAGTGATGGGACGGTCTACTGACCATATGTTCGATAAGCGCTATTCTACCTGCTTTAAAATAGTAAAAAATTCAACATACATTAATAACCATAATTAGACTAATGGCAACTTAAATAATAACCAAGTGTTCCGTTTGATAATCATCTATAGCAAAATAATAACAAATTTAATAAAAATACTTTTGCCAGTAACTACGCAGTAGATAGTACGAGTCACACTGTTTTCTCTTTAAAAGAGCGCTCAGTTGGATAGTAAAGAAAAGTGAATCGACGCGGAACTAAAAAATCCCGAAAATCATATTAAAACAAGTGGATAAAGAACTTTAGATCAAACCTACGAAATATGAAGATGAAATTCCCCAAGCAGCAGTTTTAAGCTTTCCGAGGTGTCTTAAGACTTAGCTAATCAAGAAACAAGGCTGAACATTCAAATTTAGGCCAACAAAATGCTTCGCTAATGTGTTCCATCAGTCTAGCACAATTTGAGACGTTTGTTTGGCACATTTTATTCCAAGAACAGGATTTTCCTATTTCATGTTCCAAATACCCTACTTGCGCCCATTAGCCAAATTTGTGTATAAAATAATCAAACAATAATTGTACAAGCTTAGGTTTTTAAATGAGGAAAATTAAAATCAAGGGAAAAGAAAAAATGAGATGAATGCTCAAAGCAGAGGATCCTGCAGGATAAAAGAACCTATGGGTCAAAAGAGATGAAATAATTCAGATGAATGGAGCAAGACAATTTCATTTGAATACGTACCTTAATTTTACCACAAGCAAGAAGAAAACGCACAACGTTTGCTCCAGACATTCTACAAATAAGCAATTTCTCCAAACCGAAGAAAAAAGAACATATTGCTTGAATGAAAAAAACACTACTTTTAATTCATAACAACTATAATACAGAAAAGAGGTACAAGTGGTCTAATCGCTACGAATTTTAGTTTTCTTGAGGACTTCATCAAGCTTTGTTGAAACTGAACTTGCAGAGATCGACTCAAGTTGGGAAAAGGAGGATTTAACACATTCATTCCATTTCACTTGAGCTTCATAAGGAACCTAGAAAAGGGATAAATTGTGAAAAATCTAATACAAACTTTTCTCACAGCTTCGGACACCTGCGGCATTACGTAAGTCTTTAAATCCTCATAGGCCTCGGCGCTTTCCGAGGAGGAGCTCCATACACCGCGGATGATACTATAATAGACTGCTCCTGTTAAGACACTGATTTTTGCAAAGACTCTGAAAATAAATAGCTAGTAAACATAACATTTCTTACTTTGTTATAGCTAAAGCCATCTCAGACGACCAATGGCTTCACGCAACAAACACAGTATAGAAGGTAATTGAACCTGGGCTAGTAAATAGGCATTTATAAAGTACATGTGTGAAAATTAAAATCTAATATAAATGATTAGTTAATGTTTTACTGATAATATAAATATAATTTCGTAGCATTTTAGAATTATTTAAAATTATATTATGTCAGAAGGAAATAATTTTGAGGAAATATTTTGAAATTCTGTTCATGCATTATTTCCAAATTATCCACTATATGCAGTTAGATCTAAAAATTGACTTCCAATTAATTTGTTCGTTTTTGTGATTATTAGTTTATGGATTTCACATAAATATCTAATAAGTTGTAGGCTAAGGAATCGTTAAAAGCTAGTAAAAGAGAAGGTAGGGCATTGGAAAGTCTAAAATAACATAATCCAACTAGAACTCTTCCTACATGCTATACAAAAAGTATATGGCTTGCAACTTAGACGAATGAAATCTAGTTTCTATTAAGCTGTCGCCTTTTCTGCCCACGAATAAATTGCGTTATACTCAATAAACATAATCTTTTCTTTCACACGTGTTATGAAATTTTATATCATTCCATGTTATCTTATGTAGAATAAATTTTTAAAATTGTGATCTTTAAATGAAATGTAAACTATAGAGCAAGTTATATGTTTATCTTGGAATTCTCCGACTACTTTGGCTTCTGAGTGGGCTTTTTCCATGTAGTCGCTTTCACAAATAATTTATTTACCATATTAACTTTATTCAATACTTTCAATTGATGTATTTTCCGAGAAAATTTGACTAAATATCAACTCACTTAAATGTATTTCATGAATACTAACCTGTGTGCTAAAAATCAAACTTAAGGTTGTGAAACGTTAAACACCAATAATGAAGGCGAGGGCAAAGGCAGAATTTTCTGGGAAGTGTGCTAGCGATCTTGCAGCTAGTAAGTGCAGAGGTATTCTCAGTTAATCAGAGAATAGAGTAACATTCATAGCATTGAACGAATTTATTTATTCGTCACGTTGCGTAGGTCGTCAAATTTGTAATGAATGCTATCAACGAAACCAAGCTAAATTCGGAGGCAAAATAGTCTATACTAGGGTCCAGTTTAATTACTTAGAGGATTTCTAAGAATTAACTTATTTGCGTAACAGCTGTTGCAGGACGAACTCAAACATCCATTCTAGTAGTTGCCTACATTAATGTGGCTTTTAAAAATGGATAAAACTTTTAAGCAAAATATATACTTATTCATTAACGTCCGGCACAAATTAATCGAGCATCTGCCATCTCTACATGGGAAAATGATAAACATATGAAGCCAACTCAGATGAGAATAGTAATTAATTGCCAAGACCGCATCAATGGAGGGATCAATCGCACAATTTGTTTGCCCATTGGCTACGTAATTAAAATAAAACCTCTCAACTTAATCCACCGGTTTCTAATGTACCGCTTTATAGTAAAGGTTACTAAGTGTGGTTTCCCTAAACTCCAATCTTCCCGAAATAACACCAAGCATACTCGTAGATAAGTATTGCTGTAAAGGCTTTTCCTATATAAAGAGATCACAACCTTTAGAAATCAGAAAATCAATACAAATAAATAATCAAAACTGGAGTGTCAATGTTATCAAGAAACTATACAAGAGGAGCGAGATCCTTCTTCATCTAAACCAGGATGAACTAAATGTTCGTCCGATGCCGATTCGAAATCTGCCGCTACATGATTCTGTGTTTTCATAGTTTGCATAGACATCGACATGAAGATATGGTTTTCAGGAGACGCTTTCGATGCGAGGGTATTACTCTCTTCCAGTATTGAACCATTCTGGAGGTTGAGAGCAGGCTTTTCTTCCAACTCAGCAACCACTGGTTTGGGTTCCACAAAATATTGAACAAACTTCCGAATTCGTGGTTTCAGCTCCACGAAGAAACTAAAGTACTCAGGGTTAGCCCGGGGATTAGTGGCTATCAATGACTCCAATGATTCTAGCCCGTTGAGAAATTGATTAATAGAAGCAATTGAGCTTTCTGAAGAGATTTTGGTTTCACACCTGCTTTGCATGAAAGAGAAGATTGCAAAAATCGCCTGTTTGTCCAATTGAAGAAATGCTATTAAAAAAGCCCAAGAAAACAGGCTTATTTCAGGAGGAGTGAAGACATCTGGTTCAGATGAAGGTTTGAGTTCTCGAAGAACAAGCAAAAGATGACCAAGAAGCACTTGGAGTTGTTTCTGAGTTCTAAGTGCTTGGTGGAAAGTAGGAGCCTCATAATTTAAATTACAATGCCTGCAAAGGATGGACGATTATTTATAATTTACGTATAACAATGGAAATAAATAACAAAGCTTACCAAACAGATGGTGAAATATCTAGATTTAAGGACGACTTTGGTTTGTCTATATTAACAGCTTTAGCAAAACCAGGCCTCTTCTGTCGATTGATAGACACACCCTCTTTCTGAATTGGAAGAGGCAAAAACATTCCAAAATCAGAATGAAGACGTTGGAAACATCTTGGCCAATCATCTACGATCGCTACATGTTCCCTACAAACAACCATTTAATTAAAAAGTGACAAATATGCATGAAAATTAAAAAGAGGGGGAATACCGATTAGCCAGGAGCCAATGAGGAAGAGGTGAATTTTGAAGATCTGACGACTCCATTAAATCATTTTGAACATCGGTTCCATTAGACGGTAACGAAGGCAAATTGGCGAAGATTTCTTCAAGAGACTTCCAGGACCCCTCGCGAATAAAGCGACACTTAACGTGTTCAAAAAAAGCGTCCACTTCATTGAGCGCATCATCAGTACATTTATATGAAAGAGCTGTTTGCAAAACAACGGCACAGTGAAATAATAAAAGCTTAATATGAAGGAATACAATAGATATGGAACGTACTTGTAGCCTTCAGAAAGCGCACCAAATCTCTGACAAGATGCCATTGGCATTCCCTGATTGCAGTTTCCAGAAGAATCAATGCGCACTGTGATAAAGATTACGATAAACTTAAATAAAACCAACACTTGAAAATTGTAAGAGGAAGTCATCACAGGGCACTTTCTAGCTTAAATGATTAAGCATTCACAACTCGTCCTTGGTATATTTAGTACAGGATCATGGAACGCAAAAAATAAACTTAAATTATTGAAAAATTTCAAATGCAGCCGATTCATCGAAACTGATGAAATAGCGTTCAAGGTTGGAGCGATTATCACAAAAATTTGACTTTGGGGATCGACAAAGATTGATCTGAACGCTTAGAACCATTCGGTGTCACCTATTTCTGTTAAGACCTATAAACCGACACCACGAGTTTGGACAGAGTGATAGAACTATGATAAGCGTATGAAACACTAAGTATAAAAATAAAAGCTTTCATAAGTCTATTATTTTATGGCCCACATATTTTCTGAATTCCTAATGAATAGTAGATGCTTAAGGAAATGGAAGAAAAGATAAAAAATCAACTAATTTTCTGTTAGTAGAACGAAGACTACCTGCTTGCAAGTGGAATGGGACTCCGAATTCTGTAGAATGACAAGACACGATGCAGCCGTGTCAAGTTGCTCCAAAGAGAGTGCGTGATCAAAGACGTCCTTCGGTCGTCTCCCAAGAGAACAGAATAGATGACGCCACCATGTAACTTCTGTTTTTCGAGTACACTGTACAACAACGTCGAGGAAGTGAGGAAACTGTTCTATAAAGGCCGTCACTTGAGGTAGTAGAGGATCTTAGCATGAAGAAATTGAATCAGGAAGTAGTATGGCATGCATATTAAGAAACTGATTTTGCTCAAAGAATTCACATACCAGGAATGGGGAACTTTGAAGTGGCTTCTTCCTCCAGAACCTCGTGGAGAAGAAGCTCAAGGATGTGCTGAAAGTATGGCAAATGACGATACGATGAGGCCAATTCAAATGCTACATCCGAGAGGCTAAAAAATATTGCAATTTTAGAGTTGAAACGAATCACCGCATTATTGATTACAATGCTATCCTTATATCGGTATAGTTTAGAACTAATTTCGCATGACTTTTGGCTCATCATCGTCCACTTAATTTCTCACACGATTCGTAAATGTTTACAAACCCAAGCAAACATTTCAATATTAATAGATTTTTAAGAATAGAAGGAATTTCCGACACGCTTTCATTATTACTAAGTCCTCTTTTAAAATTGGAACACCGAAATTTTACTTACTTTTTACGCAGTAAATCTTTCAGCAGATGCGGCAGGAATAAGTTGGTCTGAAAATTAAACACATAAATAGTTGCTATTAACAAACAGGATAAAAACAGGCCCGAATGTAATACCTTAAAATTAACACAGCAGAAGGGCATTTGGATAAAGGGATCAGAGAGGACATCGGAGTATGAGCGCTCCGTCCTCAGGTAGTCGGTCTGCACTGTCACAAGAACTGCTTTATCCAGAAATATAACTACAACAGGTGAAAATAGAATAAATTAGGATTAATGATAATAATTCAGTTAATGCAGCAAACTATTAAAAGCGCCATGGACAGCGAAAGAGAACAAAACAAAAATGAGCAAGGATGGAATGTCTTTCGTTCGCACTTTCACATCAATGCAAAAGTGCATAGCCTCAATATAATCTAGATAAAATAAGAGTAGAAAGGTTCCATTGCTGCAACTATTCAGACCCAGAAGGTGCAGTAAGCTGTGGAGTAAAAGGCGACCTATTTTAGCCCTTTGCCAATGGTCATATACTCGTATTCATAAATAACAAGAAATAGGAAGTTGATTGGCTACCTGGTTGGTCATTAATAGAGCAGTGAAGAGTCTTTGTTCTCTGAAGACTAATCAAATAATGCAGTGCCTGAGGAATTATATGAATTTTGCTCAAACGATAACAGATTTTATCTACATTCCATTTTCGAAAGGCACCAATAAAAATGTGCAACAAGGAAGAAAATCATACCATGTGAAAGGAAAAACAGTAATCAGGGAGTAAAATTACATAACTATCGATGATGAAGTTGCACAAAACACAATATGGAAATATACTCTTAAACGTAGTCCTAGTTCATAAAAAAAGTGCAGACAATCCCGAGAAGAAAGAGTTACTGAAAATTGTGACGTATGTGCTGCTATTTAGTTATAACTGAAACAGAAAAAACACCATCGAAAAATGAGCACTTGCGATCACAGGACGGAGGTTGAGCCCGCTATATATATTTGAAGACTGGTATAAAATATTGCAGTCAAATGAATTGAAATTTTAGGAAAAAATAAGAAGAGCATAAGTGAATGATTCGAGACGTTACCCAATGGATAAGAGAGTCCATCTAGGCCCAGAGAAATCATAACTCTTCTCGAGGCTTTTGTCGAATGTACTAGAGTAGAAGAATACGACCCAACACCACTTTGCAGTTTTCTCTCCATAGTAGGTGAAGAAGAAATTGACGACTCCCCTATGGAAGATCTTTTCCCCATAGAAGTGTCCAATGGCAGCCAAATCCTCACTCCATCAGCACCACAAAAGAGCCAGATAGACTTACTAAGAAGAGATGGTGTAAGAGAACTGTTCATTTCTCCTCTTCCCTCCTTTGGATCACTGCTTAAATGGACTTCACTGATCTCTTGATCCTCCTCAGATTCACTGTCACTGCTACCCGCTTCAATAAACTCAGTGGGTCGTTGGGGTGGTGAAGGTAAAGGAATATAGGTGGAAGGGTACCAGAGAAGCTCCACTTGAGAGGCAATTAAAGTGGGGGAGAAGGTATCCCGCTGAATTGAAAAAGAAAAGTTAAGTTGGACATGAGACCGCGTAAATAGCAATAGCCAGATGCTAAAGAGATACGGAAATAAAGAATATGGTACTAAGAGAAGCATCCGCCCGGGTCTTACTAAGAGTCCGAGCGTTAACTAACTCAGCGAGTAATGTGCGGTTGATCCAATGTGAAAATTAAACAAAAAACAGGATATTTGAAACAATATAATTTTTTTCACTTTCAAAAATAGTGACCTTAGATACACGTTCACGATTCTTCCATTTTGGGATAAAATATGAATAAAGTAAGCCAACTTCTTTTAATAAGGTAAATATAGTAAGCAGCAACCAGTTAACTTCTACAAGGAATCAACTGGAAATGCAATCAAATATCGAAATTTACGGAAACTAGAGCTTGAAACCACTAATCAGACATTCGATGGCTTACATATTTTCTAGCATTAGTGTCCTTCTTAAACCCAAATCCAAGAAATCCGGCGATACTTGACCCATTTTCATCCTGCGGTTGAGTTAAAGAAGTGGAATGAAGATTGGGAAGTAAAAGGAGATTTCCAGCGTAAGTAGCCAAAAGAGTTGTATCCTCAAGATCGGCAGAATTCCGCCTTCGCGATGTATTAACTTCTGCGAGAAAAGAGGAAACATGGAATTATAGCACATAATCAGTATTAAACGAAGTGCAAGAGAGGTAAACTCAAAGTAGAAAAGTGTTAAGTTGGATGCAGTAAAATAGGTGATTACAGAAATAAAAAACTCATCTGTTCACTTGTCAAAAGCTGCAAAGGTGAATGCTATCGCCTTGTTTTCTACTCAAAAAGAATATAAACTTAATAGGAAAAGTGGTAAAACAATAGATTTGTGGGTCCTTCCTCTGTATCCACTCATCAAAAGTTAAAACTAATTCAGTGGTTTTGCACTTATCAGATAATATAAAATCCAACAGAATTCTATCCAAGAAAACAAAACGAAACCCCATTAATTGACCGTTCCATAATTATAGCATGAAAAGAAGGTTTTCTTTAAAAAATTTGCACCTGAGCAAGGGACAATGGTGAGAGAAACTGCAACAATGAGAACATTCTATTTGAGAAAGTGATATATTGATAACTGGGTGCCGAGTTGTCGCTTATTATAATTAGGGATTCAGTATAAGCATCCAGGTGATTGGAAAAAAACATAAGTGTACATTTTAACGTTCATAAAATCCAGAATGCATGAAATTGGAAAACAACCAGTCAATCATTTAAAAATCACCTTACTAATATGTATTTCAAAGGCTATTAAAATATCAAAATGTGTATAATCACAGAGTCGGTGTTGGCACTTCAATCGAATTCATAATTGAGGAGAGACTTGAAGTACATACAACTAGAAATTTTACTCGTGGATTCATCAAGATAACTTTTACCCCCAACCCCCCTTCAATGATTATTTCTAATTATAAGCAATCTACACGTCATATAAGGAGGAATGAAACAGACAACTTACCACCAGCTGAGTTGTGTTTCACAATGGGAGAATTTGAGTAGAGAGAGAAGGGAAATATCCGCGTTAGGCATGCAGCATAGGGAAAAAATGCTGAAAGATTGTATGTTGAATGTGGCGTCATCGTCACTTCTAAAAGCATAGAAAGAGCAATTGAGTGCGAATATATGTATGCTTATGAAGATTTACAGAAACATAATGGCTTATTTCAATCAAGGTAACTCACCATGTGGTTTTGAACCGCAAGTCAAAGTAAAAGATCTGTAGTGACTATCTGTGGAGAAGATAATCAATCTATTTCTGACAACATCCAAAATCAGAGGTCTAATAGAATTATCAAGAGGTAAAATTGAAGCAAAACGATCATCCAGTTTCTCTGTACATGGATAGCATCGAATCTATTTGATGAAGGGATGAGTATGAAAAAGAAAGACCATACCTCACAATGATTCACAGCGTAGCTGAATGCACAAAAACAGATGAAACGTCCCCACCAGGTTAACCCAGCATGTACTTCAAAAGCTTGCTCCTAAAATGCATGCAAAATAAAACAGGTGTCAAAAAGTGAATTCTTGATTATAATTCAATTTGCTGTTAGAGTACGCCAATGTAGCAACATTTACACCGAAAGGCATTAGATGAAAGTGATTGTAGATATTTGAGAAAGCTGATTATATTTTACTATGGAGAGTAGATTGGCTGCTCAAGCTCGGCACTATAGGCCCCATGGAATCGACAATCCAGGTCTCAGTTGTTTAAACTAATTACGAAGTAAAGTTGAGCATGACAAACAGAAAATGAGAAGACACTACAAAGATTCTAACAAAAATTCAAAATAAAGAAAAGTTTTGCTTCTTTCGAAGATTGATCCAACAATTTTAAGTTAGGTGAACATAATATCGTAAGTAACTAATCCTTACTTTTTATAGTGAGGTTTGAAGATCAGAAAAGCAATTCATAGGAAAATTGAAATTGGCTAAATCTTTTCAGGAATTCGGAGAGATACTATGAGAACGAAACCGTTAGAAGACAATAGGCGTCCAACGAGAAGAGAGGGATATGCAGTAACCGAAATATAGAGAAGACGCACTGTGCAGAGAGTTAGCTAGGAGTGCTCATTGTTGAATAAAATGAATAGTACCATGAAAAAAGAAATAAAATTTTACAAATGCCAAGACGTACTAAAATCCTGGGACATTGTTTGGTATTGCATCCAGTAAAAGTCAACTAACCGCTTAGCTAAGTGTTGATCTTACGTTTTGGAGTTTGTACGCCAGATTTTGAAGTTAATACGGCTATGATACGCATAAAATCACGCACCGCACACAAACTGAGATGTGATCTTATGCGTCCAGATTTTACTCAGGTAATGGGGGAGCGAAAAGCTCACAAGCATTATTTGCAGTAGAGGCAAATAAAAAACGAATGACATAGCAGAAAAGCGACACCATGTCAATAATCCAAGTGTAAATATTTCTAAATAATGAACAAAACATTAATTTGTTTATTTCAAATGGCAGGCATTTTGATAGCTATCATTAGCCTTTTAGCTGACTTCGGGCTTCACAGAGGGGAAGGAACATCAAAGTAGCAGAAAGTCGAGGGGTGGGGAACAGAAGAGCGATTCACGGATGTAAAAGAGGCAGACAGACACAAAGGTAGAGAAAAAGGTAAGATGAGTACTGTGAAAGGGGTCCAATATGACAAGCAGTCGGGCCATGGTAGTATGAAGTCAGAAGTCAACTGCCGGTTAATACAGGATTACGATAAGAGGAAAAATAGACAAACTTTATTAACGAAGGTGATCTGATCTCCTG
>UZAE01000371.1:0-25042 GCA_900617975.1 Rodentolepis nana | reverse complement strand
TCTCTTTGCTTCTCACACCATTGCAGAGTCTCAGCAAACACTTTATTTAGCTATCACTTGAAATGACATTGATTCTGTGAGAATTCAACTGGCAAACAATGTAAGTCAAACTACATTGATATTCTTCTAGGTCAATCCAAATGTCTTCCCAAATAATCCGACAATTACACCACTCATTTTAGCTGTGAGGCTAAAGTACCTTGACATCGCAAATGAACTATTGATGAATGGAGCAGATGTGAATGTTGTTGATGAATTTGGACGGACTGCGTTGCTTGTTGCAAGTGCTAAGTAAGGATTGGTAGAAAGGGTTTTGGGAGAAGTAGCAGATACTGGAAGGGGGAGAAACGTGAGGTTGGAAGAGAGAGAGAGTCGGCTGGTTTTTGGAGTGTAGAAGACGGTAGGTTATTTATGAATTTGATATGTAGAGAGTAGAGCCCTGAGGCATCCACATCTACATTCACCCTAAACCACTAAAACCCATCTCGTCAGTGACATCAGTCTGCTGTCTTCTGTTAGACATGCGTGAGTGGGGTTGGGTAAGTTTTTCAAAAATTACTTTGGGGGTTAAAGGATTTAATGGGATGTGCCCGAATCGGATATTTCACTTATTAATAAAGCGAACCGACCAATCATTTCTCGACATTACACACTTCATATAACTCAGAAAATAGGACCACGTCCTGACATGTTGAATCAATTCAATAGATGTCTTCCAACAATAAAAGGAAAACATCAATACCTTCTTATTAACATCTTCGATTTTCAGTTTGAACTTGAGTGAACTGTATTGAGCTGAGACGTTATAAATGCTCTGTGGTCAATGATATACAGACCAGTCAATAAAACAGGACTACCTGGGAAATTAGATCATCCATGAATCCGGTTGTACAAATCAGGAAATGGGATATTGAGGCGTCATAACTTAAGCCAATCTCGTTTTGCGATTATCAATATTTCAATTACGACTATTGGCAAGGGAACATTGGCAATGTCTCACATCGTATTAGGTTCCTTTACCCATTCACTTCTATAGAAGTCGTCATCTTGTTGAATCAAATCATTGGTAACAACTATTAAAAAAACATTTTCTATATAAATGCATTAGATATATGCCGAATAAAATTACAAAGTGACCCACAATAGCTTTCAGAATATATTATGACACATAGAATTAGTTAAATTTAGGTGTGTTTCCACGCTCACAGACAATATAGTTTTGCAAATTTCTTAAGAGATAGAGAAATTTTATACTAAATTGGTATGAGAGAGGGGTTAGAAGATGGAGTTGCAATAGTAGGAAGAAAAGAGACGTCTTTGACAGTTGACGTTTTAAATTCAGGATTGATAGGAGGTTTGTCAACAACAACACACAACTCCCTAAACACTGAACTCTTTCAAGTACCATACCTTAGTCGGATAAATTTTTTTTCTATTTGATTAGCTTCATTAAATTCTGCTCGAGATGTATTCAGTCAAATTTTCTAAATTTGCCATACATTCATTCGTTCGATTTCCAAATATCGATATGAATTTGATCATATTTGAGTGGCAAATATTCTCTTGGCTTTTCACTCCATGGCCGAGCCACAGCAATCACTTTATGAAACTATCACTCGAAATGACATTGAGTCTGTGAGAATTCAACTGGCAAACAATGTAAGTCAAACTACATTGATATTCTTCTAGGTCAATCCAAATGTCTTCCCAAATAATCCGACAATTACACCACTCATTTTAGCTGTGAGGCTAAGGTTCCATGACATCGCAAATGAACTATTGATGAATGGAGCAGATGTGAATGGGGTTGATGAATTTGGACGGACTGCGTTGCATGTTGCAGTGGACAATAATGATAAGGCTTCCGTCTCTATTCTTATTTCACATAATTGCAATTTAGAAAAATATGACATCTTCGATTTTACTCCTCTTACTTTGGCTGTGGATAGAAATAACATTCAAATGGTTCGCTATTTGGTTGCACAGGGAGCAATGGTTTATAAATATTTTGAAGGACCCGAAATCCTACCGATTCTTTATGCTGCATTCGCCGTAAGTCCACCACTTAATGTCATGATTTTAGAACCGGTTGGATATCCTTCAATTCTTGGTGAATGTGGAAGAGACAGATAGAGAAAAGAAGAAAATGAACATGAACTTTGCACTCTGCTTGGCCATCAATAATGACCACAACGAGACAGCAAAATGCTTAATTGATAACGGTGCTCCAATAAATCGTAGGCAAGGGAATCGTTTAACCCCTTTGGAATCTGCCATTATAAGAAGAAATGATTACATGGTCTCATATCTTCTTTCTCGCAATGCCTCGGTTAGCGATACAAACCGCCATGGCTTCACTCCACTTATGACGTCTATCATTTATAACAACCCTTCTGCAGCAGCATTGCTACTTTGTTATGGTATGGCACAATTATTGTAGTAAGACATCTCGTTGTGTTAAGGTGCTGACCCGGATGCGCTGGCAACTAGCTTTAGATCAACAGGAGAACAGGTCGCAATGAATATGAGGAGGGTGGAAATTGCCCAAATAATTTCAACGTGGAAAAACGAGTTCATGTCATCAATGTTTAAATCGTGATAGAATTTGTTTCCTTTATCTTAATAAAACGAGAGTCTGTTTCTGAGCACTCATTCTGAATTTGCTTATACAGTTATAGTTTTCGTCATCAATTTTGTTGACGTTGAGCCTCAAAAGGTTGAGAGGATTGGGGTGAGGAGGGGAGGGAGAGGGTTTGGAGGTACAGAGGAGGGTAAGATGAGCGCTGTGAATCTGTTAGATAGTGAAATGGTAGTTTGAAGCCAACTGCCGATTTATAGACTTTTAGCTTATGATTATACGTTGCTCAGGGTTTATTTCGTTGAGTCAAGTCCAACGCGTATCTCGACACTCAAACCATAAAATCTTACATGCTAATTATGCTGATTTGGAAACTGTTGACAAACTTGGAGTTCAAATTATGGTTAGAATTTGGCATTAACAGAGTTTTCAACTCCACAATATATGATTCTTAGTTTCCAAAGAGGATGTAAAGGGCGTTTCAATGAAAACATTGTTCACTTTGACCTTTCAACTCTACAAGGAATGAATAGATGAGGATGTAGGAAATTGATTCAAGTGGGATGGTCATTCATATAGCACACTGGCTAAAATTCCAATTCACGAAGTACACTCAGTAAAGAGTGAAGAAGTTTAAACACCCCATCTGAAGTCACCATAAATTAAAGCGAGATGTGAGGAAAGGTGTTTCTACTATCAAACAGGAGTAGTTTTGTACCGAAGATCTACTACCATCTGCAGAACGTGGAGATAAGTGACCTTAATTGCTCCTTCCACTTAATATCAAGTCATTCTCGTTTGGAGATAAAATATACCTCAGTCATCTTCCAGTCCTACATATGTGTCTGTGGTTCTCTACACTTATTAGACCAAACTGCACTGGCCAATACATTCACGTGCACCGATTTCACCCTCCCACCAAGGACTCGACACCCTTCAGCCACAAGTAGAATAATGATTCAGTGATGTGAACTTTAAGTACTTATTTGACTTCAGTATTCCAAGTTAGTCCCATCTTAGAAATTGAGTAATCATAATCGAAAGTATGCAATTGATGAGAGCGATTGACAAAATTCGTTTGAATTTGAGTGAGTGGGTAACTGAGGGCAACAATGTCTATTAAGAGGCAATTGACATCTGATTTCAAACTATCATGACCGCATTGCATGTCATATTCGATAGCGTCTACAAAAGTCATCTTACCTTTTCTCTGCCTCTATGTCTGCCCGTCTCTTTTCATCTGTAAATCACTCTTTTGATCCCAACTTTTCGACTTTCTGTTACGTTGATGTACCTCCTACTCTCTGTGTAACTCAACGTAAACTAAAAGGCTTATACTAACAATTGACATTACTGCTATTCGAAATAATTAAAAAAGTATCCATTCGTGTCAGCTGGCAAAAATGGAGTACGTCCCATTCAAACACAAGAGATGTGTTCGAACAAAGTAGTTTAGTAAAAATTCTACTCTTCAACGGAGAAGGAAATAGTTCAAAATGCAAATGTATGAATTTTAATTCACTGGTAAATATATTAAATGCATGATAGAAATATGCAAATCACAAATTGACACCAAACAAAATTTACCTAATTAACCGCTAAACCATTTTGCGTTACCATAACAAAGTAGCATTGGTGTTACACCTGGGGGGGGGGTCGCTTTGAATGACGGCGCGCACATGTGAAGAAGTGCCATTAACTCCTTCATCAGGAACACACACATGGAGAGATACAAGTAGTGAGAGACAATGTCGTCGTGATCTCGTGCAATGACTCCTTAAAAATGGATAAGGGTTATGAAGTTCTCGTCAATCTATTTTAAAAATCACACCTCAAATGTCGCCAAAGCTATCATAGCAACCACCACAAAGTGACATTGGCGTTTAATGAATCGATTTCGTTTTGTCTTCTGATGAATCAACCGAAGAAGCATTGAGGGCAGTTGATCCTTCAGGAATGGAAGAAAGGAAGGAAGGTAGTGGGCCATGTGTCGAAGTTGTTTATTCTCGTAGCAATGACTTCACGCATGGATTCTTGGTGCTCAAATTCATTTTTCAGTAGTAGTGGGTACATTCAGAAGGAGGACAGTTCTTGCACACATTGGCTGCGTGTTCCAGACACACCATGAGTGCGTGACTTACTTTACCCAATCTTCCATCAGAGAGCGTTCTACAATGCTTTGACATGTTGCTCAATGTTAACGCATTCTGCTGCAAACTGTCATGAATATTTCGTTGTAAAGGAAATCTAAAAATACATATGCATGGCAGTGAGTGTCCTTATTCGCGTCACATTGTTCGGGTTGCACTTTTCAATTCTTTAAAATAACAATAGTGGAGGAAATGGTAAAGTGATTAACATAGGAATTGCATTAGACAGACATCCGTGGTGAGATCGCGAATGCAGTTGCAATAATAGATACAAATTATTACCCTCTCAATTCACGCAAAATCAACTCCGCTCAGAATATGATGAAACATGTTGTCAACATGACACAGACACCTGTTAAAAATTGAACATTAATGTCCTTCATTTCATTGCCCAATACCTCGATCTCAATTGCAATGACATCAGCCTCAACATCTCAGCGAGCTATCATCACGACGATTAGTCCCGTCACAGTTGATCTAACAAAGAACACGTTTCAGTTGAATTCCCCTTAATTAACAAACCACCAACTTATCTCATTGTGCTTTCTTCTTACTAGGACGTTGAAGTCCACTTCCTTTCAAACCTGGGCATTAATCCATTTAGGTGGTAAAATATGGCATTTCGGTGAATGCATGACGCAGTTGGTAAAGAGACCAAAAAAGCCATTTGGTACCCAATATGAAAAATAATAGTCGATTTTCAGCTAAAAAAATATAAAAAAATAAAATCAAAAGCGCTCACAGAGTTCAGATAATTCTCTCATTAGCTAACCAATGGCTGCAATTGTATGTCAATTGGACAACCCATTCTCCCTGTTCTCTGCAATAATGTGGGTGGTGCTGGCCGCTGTGTGGTGCACACCTAAACAAAGCAGTGCTCTTAATTAGAGCAGCTCACGCGTATGCAAAACAGCAGAAGCAGTGCTAGAGTACTTTGTCGATTGTGTGCTATGGAGCGAATCCATTTCTTATCATTCACTCTCTCTCTCTCCACCCCCCCCCCCACTTGTTGTAAGTGAGGAGGAGGAGGAGGTGGCATTGCTGGCCTCCTCTCATGAAAGTGCTTCGTTTATACACACTGCTATCTTGCATTTGTTGTGGCGTTGAGTTGCTGTGGGTAATACAGCCATCTGTGTCAACGTACCACCAACGGATGCAGGTGGGCTATGATGTCTGGGAAACTGACAGCTCATTTTTGATTATCTGATTGTGCAGTGGTTGGTCGATCTTAATGAGTGAAACTGCCGTTTGGCTAATTGTGATTGCATGGAAACGTGACTCTAGTCTGAAAATGTTGACAATATTGAACCATTTCATCATTGTCCTTTAGAACAAACTGACAACTTTGGTTTCAATTCTCATGCTTTCACTATCGAGGGTAATAACGGCCCCATCTACATCGGGAAGTACTTGAGAACCTAGCGCTCATTGTTGGCACCTACTTCGTATGCATAGCAATTAAAGAAATGATTTTCCAGACCTCCTGATATTCACAAATTCTTGCTGAATGTGGAAGAGGCAGATGAATTGAAGAAGGGAGTGCACGTGCAATGTGAACTTTGTATGGCTATTGCCGGTGGGGTTGGGGTGTGATATGATTTGCATCTCATTCATTCTTCCTTTGAACATTTCTTCAAGCATACGTAGACTGCCGACTCTAGGACCAAGGAGTTGCAGTGCACGTAAACATTTATTTCAGTCTTGTCTCCTCCAATCATTCAGGCACGCAAGCAAACAAGCACGTGGATACTAATGAATGCGTGAATAAAGTGACAGCCAAAATTGCTATGCACAAATAAGCGTATACGTTCCTCAACAGGCCAAAATTACACATGTACGCAATGCTTACCTATATTCACTCCAATACCACCATCATCCCTACTTCATTACTGCATGAGGCTGAAAACATATTGGTGATGTCCTGGTGGTGCCTTTGCTCACAGTCTCCACGATGTATTCACTGCAGAGCTGTGCTCGAGCCGTTCTGTAGAGTGCACAACAACACACAGGATGAAAGAAGATTTTCTGTGTCCACTAAGACACTGCTCAATGAAGTTGAGTCACCTCACTTCATTTCGGGAGTCACGCCATACTTGAAGATATTTTCATTGAGATGACAGAGGATAAGCATAGCGAATTCTTGCAACAATCTGTCAAACTTTGTTTGCGCATATGTGAGCTCTGTATTACGCTTGTTGAAGCCATTATTCAATTGAATCAAGGCAACATTATTGAATAGAGTGAATGTTTACTTGCACTCTGACTGACATTAACACACGGATATTAGAAAGAGAGAGGCGGCGATTGACTCCTTGACCACTACCGTGGACCCCTCAAGAAACACACCCACATCTCCCTATTCTTAATTGTCAATGTGCAAGTTGTGTTGTCTGCGTGTGGTGCACTCATATTTGTGCCTCATCTACTTCTAAGTTAATTTGGACATGGTTTGGCGAACTGACTTGATCTGGTGTTCATATGGATTCTTCGAATATTGCTTTTTTTTAATTCATCAACATACCAACAGTTGAGGGAATGAGAGATTGAGTAAAGTAGGGAGCGCATTGGACAGGCATTCGTTGGGAGAGCTTCATGGTAGGTGTAATTTTTAGTAAAATGGGGTGTGCGATAGACTTACCTCCACGTGGTGCACCCTTGGCAACGTATACTAATAAGACGAAAAGATCTATTATTCGATAGTTGACGTCTGACTTCAAACTACCATGGCCTACTACCATAGGATGACTCGAATTTCTACTGGACTTTCATATATTTCTCTCCTCACAGGTAGCACATTACGCAGTCACTTCTCCTGGCCACTCATCACTGGCTCTGGGTAAAATTTAGAACTGTCAATTTGAGTTACGACATTGTTAGACAAAAGCCATTGCAAATATTCCTCCCTCTTTTCGAATGCACTTAGTTAGCGAGAAACTGCTTCTGAGCACTCACTCTGTATTTATTTGACATTGAGCTTTACGTGGCTGAGGAACATCAAAGCCACAGAAGGTTGGGAGAAGAGTAGTGGAGAGGGGGTGGGAGAGGGTTGGGACTAACAGAAGAGTGATTCACTGATGTAAAAGGGACTGTCTGACACAAAAGTACTATGAATCTGTTCGAAAGTGAAAAAGTTGTTTGAAGCCAACGGCCGATTTATAGACTTTTGGCTTATGAGTATACGTTGCTCAGGGTTTACCAGGTAGAGTCAAGTCCATCGCGCATCCCAACACTCAAAACACGAAGTCTAACATCCAAATTATGCTGATTTTGGAACTTTTGACTAACGTGGAGTTCATATTAATGTGAGAATTTGGCATTTGCACAGATTCGAACTCCAAAATATGTTTCTTAGTTTCACAATTAGAGCACAATCTAACTTAATTAACACGTAAACAACCATGACCGTACATATGATTTTCTGTGGTTTCACCACTTAACTTCTCACTTCGTTGCAGATTTCGCTCACTTGATCTCACGCACAAATGATTTTGAGGAAAAGACAATAGATGAAATAATAAGTGGACCTGAAGTTATAGAAATACTTCAAAAATGTGGCGTTTGCGATTAGCCAAGATTCTGAAAAGTGTCTAAACGCGAACGAAGACTAGCACCGTGGTGTGAGCTCCAAAGAAGATGCAGAAGGGCGTTTCAATGAAAAGATTGTTCATGTTGACCTTTCAACTCAACAGGGAATGAATAGCTGAGGATGTAGGAAATTGATCCAAGTGGAAAATGCATTCATATGGCACACTGGCCAAAATTCCAATTCATGAAGTACACTCAGTCATGAGTGAAGAAGTCTAAAATTCCCAAAATGTGGTGCATAACCATACCCACGATTTAAGCTCTCCAAGCAATCTGAAGTCAAAAAATTAAAACTGTTATCAATCTACAATGAGGTTGCTATGTCCGGAACTGCGGAAAAGGTTTAGCTATATTTTTTTACAAAATGGCGACTGTCTAAAGGTAAAAACCATTTTTGTACCACTTTTTTGAACGTTCTTAAATTTTTTAAAAATAGTAAAAATTTAAATTTTTAGATGGCCGTAGTTCCAACAATAGCCAAGTTTCTAAAGAAAACGCTCTAAAAATTTCAAGTAAATCGGTTGAGCAGAATCTGAAGAATCGTGGGTATCAGATTCGAAAAAAATTTTTAAAGGAAAACGCGTTTAAAGTTTCAAGTAAAATGTTTTGCAGTCTAAGTCATAAAATTATATTTTCAACTTACATTTATTCAATTTGCCATTTCTGCTGCATACATCGAACCTTTCTTGACTTCGAAAAAAATATTTTCGGCGTCTCTGTTTTCTATTCGAGCAGTTCTGGCCTCCTTTAATGCGCTTTAGGCTCGTATCTCGGAGCGGTCAATTCGAGCTTTGTCTCGTCTGATAGCAAATGCACGCACTTCTGGACCAATTTTCACTCCCATAATGGTCATTATCTTCAATATCGGTATAAATCCTTCATTAAAAATACACAGAGCAATCAATGTTGTAATTTCAATGATCTGAGACCCGGAATGGTTGTGCTTTGGAGCGAAAGTCCATATCAGCGAGTTTAGAGACTCATTATTATTTTGAGTTTCTTAATCCAAACATCGAATAACTAACTCTTCTGATAATGAACATCGAAGGATTTGTCAACAAATGGACAGGATGGAATTTAGCATAGACTATTGCAACTGCATTGGAATGCAATTTTGAACCCGAGTCCGCGTTGAGCCGTTCTTGAAAATTTAATCTCGTTGTTGTATGAAGTACACGAAATAAACAATGAAATAGCTGAAAAGACCGTGAAAAACTCCAAAACACAGTAGCCGTATATATTATCTGTAATTATTTCCCGAATTTTATTTATTTCAACCTCAAACATAATGTCATAAATTTTGAATTTATTCAATTCTACACCGCTAATCTCAATATTTCGCATTGGGAAAATTTAAACATAACAATCTTTTAACACATATTACAGTTACAATATTATTGGCCTCCCAAAACTGCTCTTCGCAATTTACTTAAAATCTAGTGGAATATTCAATAATATCTAAAGGGATAAATCATATGGTGTTCAATGTAATGTAACGTGATTAAATTGATAAAAAAATATTGCAGTTATGTGTATGAAATAGAACAAATGGTGGTTTAGAACATATTTAATAAATTAAGCTTCAAACAGTATATGCGGTCATCCCGATAAATCCTCGATCAAAGAGAGCACAGCCAATTAACAGTCAAAGTCAGTACGTGGTTACAATGACAGAAAGACTTCATTGAGTTTGAGTTCACGTCACTCTCACACAGCACACCATACCATAAAATGTGTTTCACGCCACGCTTCCATTTCTCTTTTACCTTTGACGCTACAACATAGAAGAAGCTGCCATAGAGATTTTTAAATATAGTCACATTGAATGCAAATAATTCATTTGCAATCTCTGCAATTTTAGTTGAAACCATAGTTTCTAAATCAAGTTCACTTTCGCCTTCATTGGCGTTCATTGATGATGAAAGCCTCACGATGCTGAAGCGATTTTCCAATCACGGTAGTTTATTTCAATGGCAATAGCTCCATTTCATGAAGGCGCTCAATAATATCACTATATTTATTCGTGTGGAGAGAGCATTAGACTTACATGTACGTGGTGCAAACTGGACAATCAATGCTCATACGGCAACAATGTCTATTAAGCGACAATTGACGTCCGATTTCAAACTATCATGACTCCACTGCATGTCATACTCGTCACCTTCTACAGTATTCATCGTACCTTTTCTCTGCATTTATGTCTGTCTGTCTCTTTTCATCTGTAAATCACTCTTTTGTTCCCAACTCCTCAACTTTCTGTTAC
Source organism: Rodentolepis nana (assembly GCA_900617975.1). Classification (NCBI taxonomy): domain Eukaryota; kingdom Metazoa; phylum Platyhelminthes; class Cestoda; order Cyclophyllidea; family Hymenolepididae; genus Rodentolepis; species Rodentolepis nana. Next base: position 14,466 of record UZAE01000371.1, on the reverse strand, counting down.
ACTCATTCAAACACAAGATATTTGTTCGAACAAAATAGTTTAACAAATGTGCTACTCTTAACCGGAGAAGGAAACAGTTCAAAATGGATATGTATGAATTATAATGTGGAGTAGAGCCATTGACACCTTCATCAGCGGCACACACTTGGAGATATAGAAGTAGTGAGAGACAATGTTGTCATGATCTCTTGCAATGATTCCTTAAAAATGGAGAAGGGTCATGAATTTCTCAACGATCAATTTTAAAAATCACCCACCTCAAATGTCGTCAAAGCTATCATAGCAACCACCGTAAGTGACTTTGGCGCTTAGTGACGCGTTTTCGCCTTGTCTTCTGATGAGTCAACCGAAGAAGCATTAAGGGCAGTTGAACCTTCAAGAATGGAAGAAAGGAAGGAAGGTAGTGGACCATGTGTCGTAGTTGTTCATTCTCGCAGCAATGGCGTCACGCATGGATTCCTGGCCCTCAAATTCATTTGTGAGTAGTAGTGAGTATATTCAGAAAGTTGACGATCCTCGCACACATTAACTGCGTGTTCCAGACGCAACATGAATGTGTGATTTAATTTACCTCCAGTGCAACTTGGTGCAGCTATTGTATCACGGCCAAATTGATTTGAGCAATTTCGGCCAAAAAGCATTAGTATACTACCCAAACAATAAATTACTAATATCTGAACAAAAATTTGAATCGAGCGCGAATCAAATCACTACTCAGAAATGCTTATTTTTCCAAAGGATATGGTTAAACATCATTCATTTTAGCTGTGATATTAATGTTCCATGACATCGCAGTTCTCATATTAAAGTTAGGAATTAAATTTAATGTAGAAAATGGATTCGAACAGACAGCGTTCCAATATGCAGGCAGGCGTCAATGATGTCGAATTTTAATGGGGAAGGAACTAGCAACTTTGGTTTTACTTCTCATGCTTTAGATTCCAAGCACAATGTCATCCATATGGAAATAGATCTCTTGTTCATCCGCATCGGCCAATATTTCTATATCTACCCCCCACTCTCTCTCTGTGCATTAGTCCAAATCACTTACATTCACACAGTATATTGTGGATTGTGATCATCTGTGACATTGATGATTTGCTTAGCTTTAGAGGAATGTGCCAAACTGGCTGGCGTTGTGATGGATTGGAGGAGGCGGGAGATGATTGAGGGTATGGCAGAGAACAATTATCATCTGTACCTCCATATTTAGTTCTAACATGATCTCACCGAGGACAAGCGGGATGCTCAGTACGACAATGTCTCAGTTCGAATGAATAAAAAAACAAAAAATCACCCACCTTCCATTCACATCTTCATCTCTTTTCCTCATTCCACATATTCAAATTTCCCCCAGTAAGCATTTCACGTCTACTACAAGCAGTTCATTTCGTACCTTCAAAAATCATAAGTAGCTCATTTGAACAAACGCTCGTCATACTTCAAAGTCCACTATTTCTACCTTCTACCTTCTTTCATGCGTTAACACTCGAATGGCATCGTCATTAACTGCCAACTACAACTACTTCTTCTCCATGTCCCAATACTAGCCTCAAGCAAACACCGCTTTGATGACACACCACCACTGCCCATCTAATAAAGGTGAAGCATCAAGTGACTTACCCATATCAAATTTTGCACCGATCCAACCCAATGAATAATAAATTGACAACAACACACAGCCTCGAAACTATCATTTCATCAAAAGACATGAATGCGATCAGTAAAAACCATGCGAAACCAGACGAAGAAATGTCGGTAGCACAGATTTATTTGGTGTGAGGTTGACAGACACAAGAGCACACTCGCACACAGAGAGTACAACATTGGTGTTAGTTTTAGTTGTTGATGTTGATATTGTTGGAGCCATCAGGCGTTTGATTGCCACGCAACCAACTTGTTGAACTCCGAAGTGAGGTAGTCATTCAAGAACCGATCGAAATACTGCAAATGATTCTCTACTCACTGAAATCCCTCATACTCCTTCTCCTTCATACACTCAAACATCTTTTCTCTCAAACTCTCCTTCACCGTGACACAAAATCTCACCACTCCATCAGCATCCCACCAATTCATGTTTCTCATGCCCACTCAAATGCACACACTTGGCTTGTGAATGGCCACTCACTAAATGCCTGTATATCAGTGAGTTTAATTGAGAGTGTTTGAATCTGAGGTTTCAGCATAAGGGCACCTATTGCTGAGAGGGGGGTGAAGAATGTCGCACAATCTCTGTGTATTCATTGGTAAGAAGGAATGCTAGTTCATTCTTCTTTGTACCACTTCTCAAAACTGTCTCATTTGTTGTCTCAAATGTTGGGTGACAGCAGGACGTCAATTGATCCCAATAGTGCCGATCTTTCATCTTTCTTAGCTAAATTAGCTCGATTGAATTGTGGAGAACAATTCTTGAATACTTGACTGGTGAGAGCACCATGTCAACTACATGTTTCTTCACAACAGAATCATTGTCAGAGTCAGCGATTACCCAGTGGTAGTTTTGATAATGTACTAAAATTTACACCTACTTTAGATGTCTGTCCAATGCAGTTCCTACCTTACTCACTTTCCCATTTCCTCAAAGGTTGGTATGTTGATGAATATTGGAAGAATCCATATGGACACCAGATTATGACGGTTCTTTCATTCAATGCTGGACGATATGCATGAAATTGCCTCATTGCTGTTAGCATAGGGTGTAAGTGTTAATGAAAGAGATCATTTTGGTTAAACTCCAATCATGCATGCTGCGTTGTGCTAGTCCTTATGTAGCAAGTTTGCTATGGTTTTATGATAAGTGTTTATTTCCCACCATGGCTAATCAAGTTAACAGGGGCGGAACCACAACTAACAGCTGATGACTTGTGCACGACGGTCTACACGATTGCGGCAAAGATGAAAAGTAGAGCTGTGGCTCGTATTCTTTCACTTTGGACTAAAATGGATTCGCTTCGTGCTTTATTACAATAATAAGCAGCTAAGCTTTTGCCTTGCATATTGATTTCATTACGGAAACTATTCGTTTGCTATTTCCCATTATGCTACATTTCATTTCGATTTTAGTCAAAAATTTGGTGACATTTTGAATTATTTGATGTCTATTAGTCTCATTGTTGCTCAATTTTGGATCAACCTACAACTCGCTTAGTGTGGCTCGGCATGATGTCCAGAAGAACGCAACTTTTAAACTGAATTTTCAGTTTTACTCATCAAGTTCAACTTCCCCTCAGTTGAGTCACTTTGCAGAATCTTGAATAATCGCAAGGTCCACTTCTTATTTCATCTATTGTCTTTGCCTCGAAATAATTTGTGCGTGAGATCAAATGAGCAAAATCTGCAACGAAGTGAGAATTTAAGTGGTAAAACCAGAGAAAATCAAATGTACGGGCAATCTTATTTTCGTGTTTATTAAATTTGATCGTGCAATATTTGTGAAAATGAGAAACAAATTGTGGAGTTGAAATCTCTTCAAATGCCAAATTCGCACCATAATTTGAACTCTAGATTAGTTAACAAATCAGCATAATTAACATGTAAGACTTCATGGTTTGAGTGTTGGGATTCGCGATGGACTTGACTCTACCTGGTAAACCCCGAGCAACGTATACTCATAAGCCAAAAGTCTACGTATCCAAACTTCAAACTACCATTTCACTTTCAAAATGACCACAGCACTCACCTTACCCTGAACGCATCTTTAGTTTTGTTCCAGACTGTCTGTGAATTACTCTTCTGTTTCTCCACACCTTACCTCCCCCCCCCTCATAACTCTCCTCTCAACCTTTTGTGGCTTTGATGTTCCTCAGCCATGTGAAGCTCAACGTCGAAAAAATCGATGATGATAACTTTAACAGAGTGAGTGCTCAGAAATATATACAATTCCAGTAGGATTTCGTGTCATCCTCTGGTATTAAAATACAAAGTCAATGTTTTATTTAGATATAGCAAACAAATTCCATCACCATCCAAACAGTGACGGCACAAACTCATAATTCCACGAAAATATTATTTGGGAAATTTCCTCCCTCCTCAAATCCATTGCGACCTGTTCTCCTGTTGTTCTATAGCCAGTAACCAACGCATCCGGGTCCGCCCCTTAACACAACGAGGTGTCTTAATGCAATAATTGGGCCATACCATAACAAAGCAGCTGTGCTGCTGCAGAAGGGTTGTCATGAATGGTAGACGTCATAAGTGGAGTGAAGCCATGCTGGTTTGTATCGCTAACCGAGGCACTGTGAGAAAGAAGATATTAGACAATGTATTCATTTCTCCTAATAATTGCAAATTCCAAAGGAGATAAATCATTCCCTCGTCTACGAATTATTGGAGCACCGTTATCAATTAAGAATTTTGCTACTTCGTTGTGGCCCTCAGTGATGGCCATGCAGAGTGCTAAATGCATGTTCTTATTCTTCTTTTCTCTATCTGTCTCTTCAACATTCACCAAGAATTGAAGGATATCCAAGCGGCCCTGAAATCATAACCTAGATTGATGAACTTACATAGAAGGCAGCATAAGCAAGAGGTGGGAGTTCAGGAAGCTCCACATACTTATAAACCACTGATCCATATGCAACCAAAAAGCGAACCATGTGGATGTTATTTTTATCCACAGCCAACGTAAGAGGAGTTTTACCAGTGTTGTTATATTTTTCTAAATGGCAATTATGTGAAATAAGAATAGAGACGGAAGCCTCATCATTATTGTCCACTGCAACATGCAACGCAGTCCGTCCAAATTCATCAACCCCATTCACATCAGCTCCATTCATCAATAGTTCATTTATGATGTCATAGAACTTTAGCCTCACGGCTAAAATGAGTGGTGTAATTGTCGGACTATTTGGGGAAATATTTGGATTGACCTAGAAGAATATCAATGGAGTTTGACTTACATTGTTTGTTAGTTGAATTCTCACAGAATCAATGTCATTTCGAGTGATAGCTTCATAAATTGTTCGTTGTGGATTGGCCATGTGTGAGAAGCAAAGAGAATCCTTTCCACTCAAATATGATCTAATCATATTGATATTTTGAGGAAATACTTTAATCATTAATCAGCAAGTTGACGTCAACGATTGGTCAAATCTATTAATTCGGTTATAAGGAACCAATAGATGTTTGAGTGCTTGATGTAATATTGGCCAATTCATTGTCCTAATGAGGCGTGAAATCGAATGAATGAATGTCTGACAAATTAAGATAATTTGACTGAAAACATCTCGAGCAGGATTCAATAAAGCTTCTCAAGTAGAGCGTGCATCAGCAAAATCTAATTTCATATGACAATGGTATGGTACTTGAACGAGTTCAGTGTTCATGGAATTGTGTATTGTTTTTGACAAATTCCTATCAACTCTGAATTTAAAACGACAACTGTTAAAGCCGTCTCAATTCTTCCTACTATTGCAACCCCAATTCAGAATATGATATTCACGATGTATTATCTGTACACCTTCCAACACCTCTCTCATGTCTATTTAGTATATAATTTCCCTGTCTCTTAAGAAATTTGCAAAACCATATTTTTTATAAGCTTGAAGACACACCCATATTAAACTAATTTTTTGTGACATAATATATTCATTAAATTCTCCAACATTCTCAAGCATTCCCGCCACTTCAGCACCATAATCATCATCATTATCATCACCTTCAATTACAATTTTAACCCAAAATTTCAATGCAATAACTAAGCTACGGGTTCATGATACACAAAATGTGCTATGGGAAGGGCACCTGATACTTGTTCTTAATTAATTGGGCAGTGGTGATGTGTCAACAAAGTGGTATTTGCTTGAGACTAGCATTGGGCCATGGAGAAGAAGCCGTTGTATTTGGCAGTTAATGACGATACCAATCGAGTGTCAACGCATGAAAAGAAGGTCAAAGGTAGCAATAGTGGACTTTGAAGTAGCACGAGGGTTCGTTTGAATGAGCTACTTTGACTTGTGAAGGTACGAAATGGACTACTTGTAGTAGATGTGAAAGTTTAAAATGTGGAAAGAGGAAAAGAGAAAGAGAGGTGAATGGAGGGTGAGTGATTTGGTATTCTTTCCTCTATTCGAAATGAGACAGTGTCGTACTGAGCATTTCGTTTGTCCACGGTGAGATCAAATTGACACTTAGCATGGAGGTACCAATGATAATCCTTCACTTCCATTCCCACAACGTGCAAAATACAGTGGGAGGTAAATCGCTCTGTTAACGCACTTTATTGAATCCTCCAACATTCACGAGCATTCCTCTTACATCAGCAACCTCATAATCATCATCATCGTCATCTTCGTCTCCTTCACATACACTTCCAGCACAACATTTCTATGAACTGACTTAGCAATGGGTGCATGATGCACAATGGGCAGCCCAACTTCACACACACTACTGAACCATTACCTACACGTCATCAGTTTATTTAGAAAGATGAGCGATCGTCGCCATTTCAATCAGTTCAAATTCTCGGGTGGTATTCGCTTGAGGCTTGTAATGGGCCATGGAGAAGAAGTAGTTGTAGTTTGCAGTTAACGACGATGCCAATCGAGTGTAAACGCATCTTTCCAAATAAACAACAACAATTACATCTCATCTTGTTTTGGAAAGAAACAGTAAATTAGCAGTGATAATTGAAGATGCTCTCTACTTGCAACTTGATGCACTCTCCACACGGATGCTTTCCAACATTTAGTTTCTGTCTTTTTCAAGCATTTAACAAAAATCAAATAATTAATCAATTAACTTTTGCTTTATTGAGGGAAGGGGCAGCGCGCGTATGTGGAGAAAGGCCATTGAGTCCTCCATCACTATCCCAGTAAATCTTTCACATCTACTACAAGCAGTCCGTTTCGTACCTTCAAAAGTCATAACTGCCTAATTCGAACAAACTCTCGTTTTAATTCAAAGTCCAAAATATCAAACTTTTGCCTTCTTCCCATACGTTAATTCACGATTGGCATCGTCATTAACTGCCAACTACAACTACTTCTTATTCACTAATCTTTTAGACAATGAACTTCACACAAGTCCCCCCACAAACCTTTTGGAGAATGAACTTCACACAAGTCCCCACGAAAATCCTGACAAACTTTGCAATGATATCACGAATATTATAATTTAGATGTGCAAAACTATTCCCCGAGGTAAAACTAAACACTATCGAGTGTTATACTAAACACCTTGAGGAACTGAAAAGAAAGAGGGACGCCCTAGGAGGAACTGAAAAGAAAGAGGGACGCCCTACGCAACACCGCTGATCTGACTGGAAGAACGGAAGACGTACAAGCCTGGAGACAGCAGTCGGCTGCCCTAAGACAAGCCATCTTACAAGCTAAACGGACTTCCTTCGAAATGTTTATCTCAATTATTTACTATCAAAGTGATAGCCAACGCACTTTCAAATTCCTGGAAAGTGATAGCCAACGCACTTTCAAATTTCTGAAAAACCTGCTAAACAACACATTCAAATTCCTGGGTAACCTCCAAAACAACAGAGAAAGACAAAGAACCAATACGCTTAAACAGCAAATTGCTTACCACCGATATTGCTTACCACCGACCACCAATAAGTTTTAAAAACAAACAGCTTACCACCGACTCCAAATATGCTTAAACAGCAAATTGCTTACCACCGACTCCAAAGCGCTTAAACAGCAAATTGCTTACCACCGACAACGAAACAGTTACGCTTAAACAGCAAATTGCTTACCACCGACACCGAACTCCAAATTGCTTACCGCCGACACCGAAATAGCTAACTACATTAGGTTCTATTCCCACAAGCAAAAGAAAAACCCTTTTGTCAGTGCGACACCGAAATAGCTAACTGCTTTGCGAGGTTCTATTCGCACAAGCAAATAGCTAACTGCTTTGCGAGGTTCTATTCCCACAAGGACTAGAAAAACACTTTTGTCAGAAAATCTTCAAGAGATTTAAAGATACTTTGTCAGAAAATCTTCAAGAGATTTAAAACTACAAGTAAGAAAGAAAATCTTCAAGAGATTTTAAGATACAAGTAAGACAGTTCGGTGAAATTAAGGAAGACATAGCAACACCAAATAACGTACTTTCTGAACCATTCCGACCTTACGAACTTAATGCTGCGATAAAACAGTTAAAGTGCAAGAATTCTCCTGGCAAAGACGGTATTTATCCAGAATTTCTAATTAGAATGGGACCCAAAGCCAAGGAAACCATGCTGATGCTTTTCAACAAAATCTAGGAGACCAGTCTGGTACCTAACCAATCTAAAGTTGCCATAGTAATACCTGTACCAAAAAAAGGCAAAGCCCCTAGCAACTCTGACAACTAGGGCAAATACCCTAGCAACTTTGACAACTATAGGCCTGTCTTCCTCACAAGCGTGCTGGCTAAATTTATGGAAAGAATGGTTAACAGGAGGCACACTGACTTTGACAACTTTAGGCCTATCTCCCTCACAAGCATGTTGGCTTAACTTATGAAAAGAATGGTTAAGGCTGACCTGGTTCCTTGAGACTTTATGAGTGAACAAGCAGGTTTTAGGCCACAAAGATCAACAAATCAACAAGTAGCCACTTTCACCAAAAACATCAATGATGCCCTTATGCAAGAAATACTCTTACGGCTGTTTTCGTCGATTTCAAATCAGCATATGACTTAGTATGGAATAAGAAGCTAATTCTAAAATTGGCAAAGATTGGTATTAAGCATTACATACAAAATTGGATAAAAGCATTCACTGGACAAAGATCATGTAGAGTCAGATATGGAAATGCTCTATCAAAATCCAATCTTTTACAAACAGGTCTTCCACAGGGAGCTGTCACAAGCTGCACTCTTTTCAATGTCTTCATCAATGACATAGCCGAATCGGTACAGACAGTCACGGACATCAAGTGCTTACTCTATGCAGATAATCTTGTTCTATGGTATTCGCCCCTAAAACAATGCTCAGGAGAGGACAGAAAGTGCCCTAAATTGTGCACTTATTTAGATCTTGTTCTATGGTATTCCACCCCTAAGAAAAACGCTTGGAAAGTGCCCTAAATTGTGCACTTAAATTACTAGCAAACTTGATTCCGCCCCTAAAACAATGCTCAGGAGAGGACAGAAAGTGCCCTAAATTGTGCACTTACACTACTAGCAAACTGGTGCGACAACAACGAAATGGTAATTTCCACCGCAAAAACTGCGTTCCGAACTTTTTCTTTGGCCCATCACAGCATAAACCCGCTTCTAAGGTACAAGGATACTACCCTAGAAAAAACCAATGAGTTCACATATCTCGGAATGTCTTTTGACACAAAGCTAACGTGGAAAAGTCACATAGCTAAAATAGCAGAACGTGTCTCCAGAAGACTGAATGTCCTGAAGCGTCTTGCTGGTAGCGTATGAGGCTGCGCACGCTCGACTCTCAACATCACTTACAAGATGTTTACGCAGCCAATAATGTTGCATTGCTGTGACAAAACAAAAAGCCTCTCTCCCCATGAATCCATTAGCAGACACTGATGTAGTGTGTTGCACCCAACTGCTCGACTTCTTCAGGAAATCAAACACCCCTCCAGAACAAATGCGCTGACTGGCCCTTGAGATAATCAATGTCAACTATCCTGGAGATCAATGGCTCCAAGTCTTCACTTATGGGTCATACAGAGAAAACCAAGCAAACATTGTTGCAGGTGTCTATTCTGAACTCTACTCTTTCTGCGCGGAAGCGGGACACAATAGATCCGCTTTTGAAGGAGAAATAGACAGTGGGACACAATAGATCCGCTTTCGAAGGAATAGAGGCCATTAGGATAGCACTATGCCAATTATGTTGCCTAGATATGAAATTCACCAAAGCAGTGGTACTTTTGGACCCACAGTCGGCAATAAACTCAATTGAAAACAGAGAGCCACCCATAACAGCTGAGATATAGGAATGTAGAAAACTCTATCAGCTCCTGAGGGAGAAAAACCAACAGTGGTCCTACAATAGATTCCTGGTCACTGTGGCATTAAAGGTAATGAGCTTTCGGACACACTTGCTAAGAAGAGGACAACGATTTTGCAATGTATGGACCGCCGATGTCTTTCCACACAATAGTTACAGAAGAGAATTCCAGACCTCAAGGTGCAACGAACTTAAAATTCAAACAAAAGAGGAACAGTGAACAGTGACACTCTCCAACATAGCCGACGGGCCAAGAAAACCAACCCGTTGCCGAGTTTAGACTACGTAACGGACACGACTGCTTAGCAAAACACCTTCACAGATTAGGAGCATACACTCAGCCTACATGCCCCTATGTAACCTACAGGAGGAAATGGAGAAGACCCACCTGACTTGGTGTCCAGCTCTAAAAACGACGAAGACCCACCTGATTCGGTGTCCAGCTCTAAAGACAAGCAAGAAAGCCAGAGATACTGGGAAGCAAGAAGACAGCTAATGAGCTGAAAGCAGAGTACGGGGAAGCAAGAAGACTGCTAATGAACTGCTATTAATTAACCGCTATAAATGTAAGAAGCAAGAAGACAGCTAATGAATTGCTATTAATGAACTGCTATAAATGTAATTAAGCCAGATACTGGGAAGCAAGAAGACAACTAATGAATTGCTATTAATTGACTGTTATAAATGTAACCCCCCACAAAGTCAAAGTTTGAGGGCTAATGATAAATATCACAACGCCTGCCAGTTGAAATAAATTTCATTGTGCTTGGACGCCAAATCATGAGAAGTTAAACCAAAGTTGCCAGTTTTTTTGCCATTAAAATTCGACATCATTAACGGCTGCCGCATGTTGAACGCTGTCAGTTCGAATCCGCACTCCACATTCAATTTAGTGGCGTGCATCTATAGGAGAACTGCGATATCATAGAACTTTAATGTCACAGCTTAAATGAGTGGCGTTTATCCCAGAACCTTCGATAAGACACTTGAACTTATTTGTTGGTGGATTATTGATTGCTAATCCTCTTATTTCATGCCCAAAAAATAAGCGTTTTGGAGTCATCAATTGATTTGTGCTCTATCCGAATTTGTATTGAGATGTTAGTTATTTATTGTTTGGGTATTATACTAATATTTTTTAGCCAAAATTGTTCAACTCAATTTGACCGTAATACAATAGCTGCACCAAGTTGTACCGACGGTAAATTAAATCACGCACTCATGGTGTGTCTGGAACACGCTAAAAACGTGCGCGAGAATAGTCCTTCTTCTGAATGTATCCTCTACTACTCACAAGTAAATTTGAAGACCAGGAATCCATGCGTGACGTCATTGCCACGAGAATGAACAACTACGACACATGGTCCACTATCTTCCTTCATTTCTTCCATTCTTGAAGGTTCAACTGGCCTTAATGCTTCTGCGATTGACTCATCAGAATACAAGACGAAATCGCGTTACCATGACTCCTTAAAAATGGAGAAGGTTCATGAAGTTCTCATCAAACGCTAAAATCACTTTGCGGTGGTTGCTTCGGCGACATATGAGTTGGGTGATTTTTAAAATCGATCGTTGAGAACTTCATGAACCTTCTCCATTTTTAAGGAGTCATTGCACGAGATCACGACGACATTGTCTCTCACCACTTCTATCTCTCCATGTGTGAGTTAATGATGAAGGACTCATAGCAACCCCCCCCTCTCTGTAACGCCAATGCTACCTTTTATGGTAATGCAAAAAGGTTAATTGGTTAATAATTTGATTTTATGTAGTTTAAATCTGTAATTTGCATATTTCTATCATGCATTTAATATATTTCCCAATGAATTATGACTCGTGCATATGCATTTTGAACTTTTCCCCTTACAAGTGAAGAGTAACGAATCTCTTGTGTTTGAATGAATTAACTCTATTTTTGCAAGCTAACTCGAATACATATTTATTTATTTAAAATGGCAGGCCTGTTGATACTAAGTATCAGCCCTTTAGATGACGTCGGGCTTTACAGAGTGTAGGAGGTACATCAAATTAACAGAAAGTCGAGGAGTCGAGAAACAAAGAGTTATTTATAGATGAAAAGAGACAGACAGACATAAAAGGTCATGGTAGTTTTAAATCAGAAGTCAACTGCCGTTTAATAGACATTGTTGCCGTATGAGTAGAGGTTTTCCAGTGTGCATCACGTGGAGGTAAGTCTAACGCACACACCCCACAAATAAATGTAATGATCTTATTGAGCGTCTTCATGAAATGGAGCTGTTGCCAATGAGAAAAATTCTGTGACTAGAAAGTCACTTCAGCATTGTGAGAATTTGATCATCAATGAACTCTTTCCAGAAGCCGATGAAAGCGAAAGTGAACTTGATTTAGAAACTATGGTTTCAATTAAGATTGCGGAGATCAAAAATAAATTATTTGCATTCAATGTGACTATATTCAGAAATCTCTATGTCAGCTTCTTCTATGTTGGAATGACACCTAGAACGTGAAATTTAAAGGAGAAATGGAAGTTGGACGTGAAACAAATTTTATGGTAAGGTGTGCTGTGTGAGAGTGACGTGAACTCAAACACAATAAACTCTTTCTGTCATTATAACCACGTACTGACTTTGACTGTTGATTGGGTGTGCTGTCTTTGATCGAGGATTTATCGTGGTGAAATTCAATAATGTTTGAAATTTTATCTATTTAATATGTTCTAAACCACCATTTGTTCTATTTCATACACATAACTGCAATAATTTGCAATCAATTAAATCAAATTACATTACATCGAACACCATATGATTTATCCCTTTAGATATTATTGAATATTCAACTAGATATTAAGTAAATTGCGAAGAGCAGTTTTGGGAGGCAAATAGTATTGTAACTGTTATATGTGTAAAAAGATTGTTTTGTTTAAATTTTTCCAATGCGAAATATTGAGATTAGCGGTGTAGAATTGAATAAATTCAAAATTTATAATATTATGTTTGGGGTTGAAATAAATAACATTCGGGAAAATTGCTGCTTCTCATCTCAAACCAAAGCACTTGTTCCATTGCTTAGTCATACTGTATCTTGGCAAGATCGCTCCAATTCGATTTGCATACTGATGTTGGAGTTCCTACCATCTCTAACGATATTCCATTGTTATCTCATGATAATGACTTTGAATGATCAATAAAATGAAACAATGGGAGTAAATATTTGGAATGAATTGCTGCTGTTAATAACCTTTCTAGACTATCTAGAGAAATTTTGTATTTTTTGATGATTTTGAAAATAATTTAGTGATTTATTTTGGACAAGAATGAATCATTGTCATTCCCTTCTAACTGTGTATTCCATTTTTAGCAATTTCTAGAAGCAAAATTACATAAATTAATAATTTAAGGTCCATTTAATACTTCATTTACTGTCCTTGCCTCGAAATCATTTGTGCGTGAGATCAAGTGAGCAAAATCTGCAATGAAGTGAGAAGTTAAGTGGTAAAACCAGAAAAAATCAAATGTACGGGCAATCTTATTTTCGTGTTTATTAAATTTGATCGTGAAATATTTGTGAAACTAAGAGACATATTGTGAAGTTGAAATCTATACAAATGCCAAATTCTCACCATAATTTGAACTCCAAGTTAGTCAACAGTTCCCAAATCAGCCTAATTAACATGTAAGATTTCATAGTTCGAGTGTTGGAATGCGCGATGGACTTGCCTCTACCTGGAAAACCCTGAGCAACGTATTCTCATAAGCCAAAAGTCTATAAATCGGCCGTTGGCTTCAAACAACTTTTTCACTTTCGAACAGATTCATAGTACTTTTGTGTCAGACAGTCTCTTTTACATCAGTGAATCACTCATTTTTTAGTCCCAACCCTCGCCCACCCCTCTCCACTACTCTTCTCCCAATCTTCTGTGGCTTTGATGTTCCTCAGCCACGTAAAGCTCAATGTCAAATAAATACAGAGTGAGTGCTCAGAAGCAGTTTCTCGCTAACTAAGTGCATTCGAAAAGAGGGAGGAATATTTGTAATGGCTTTTGTCTAACAATGTTGCAACTCAAATTGACAGTTCCAAATTTTATCCAGAGCTAGTGATGATTGGCCATGAGTGAGACTGCTTAATGTGCTACCTGTGAGGAGAGAAATATATAAAACTCCAGTAGGAATTCGAGTCATCCTCTGGTGATAAAATACCAAGTCAATGATTTATTAAGATAAGGGAAACAAATTCTATCACCATCCAAACAGTGACGGCACGAACTCATATTTCCACGAAAATATTATTTGGGAAATTTCCACCCTCCTCATATCCATTGCGACCTGTTCTCCTGTTGTTCTATAGCCAGTAACCAGCGCATCCGGGTCAGCTCCTTAACACAACGAGGTGTTTTAGTGCAATAATTGAGCCATACCATAACAAAGCAGCAGTGCTGCTGCTGAAGCGTTGTCATAAATGATAGACGTGATTAGCGGAGTGAAGCCATGGCGGTTTGGATCGCTAACCGAGACATTGTTAGAAAGAAGATATGAGACCATGTGATCATTTCTTCCCATAATGGCAGTATC
>UZAE01000370.1:0-25077 GCA_900617975.1 Rodentolepis nana | reverse complement strand
TGATTAGGTCTATGAACACACAGCATAAATTTATACTCCAAATGTGATTTGCTATTTAGCAGTCGTGTCATTATAGATAAAGTGTTACCCAATGTCACCCTTTCATTACAAATATATTCACTGCTATTTTGATTCCATTAATTAATTGTTGACTTTTTAAAGACATTTATTTATTTATATCAAATGGCAGGCGTTTTGATGGTTATCATTAGATCTTTAGTTGACTTCAGGCTTCACAGAAGGGAAGGAATATCAAAGTGAAAAAAAGTCGAGAGGAGGGGAAGTGAAGAGTGTTTCAAAGACGAAGGTTTTAAATTTAGAAAAAATGTGATGTAGTACTGTGGAAGTGGTCGAATATGTCAAACAGTTTGGTCATGGTAGTTAGAAGTCAACTGCCAGTTAATAGACTTTTTTGCCGTATGAGTATACGTTGCCCAGAGTGCACCACGTGCATAGGAAGATATAGAAAGATAGATATAACGGAACAAAATGGCTTACTAAGAAGTATAGATTCAGATAGTCGGAGAACCCATTATGTCTTTTGTTCGATTAATTGTAGCCCAACCGGTTTGGATGCCTGCTCAACAAAATATTTATATCTTCAAACCCAATTTGAATTTTGGAAAATCCTCTCGTAGACATATTCTTAAATAGCTAAACTATGAAAATATGATGGGAAAGAAAATCAATTTTTTATTTCTAGACCAGAATACTCCCTTAATCTCGTGTCATGAATGGTGCGATGATGAGTTATCTACGAGGAAGCTTGGGAAAAAATAGTTCATGAACAATGGTTTGATGACTGTGTAAGAAAATGTTCTGCACATTCTCTTGGATTCGAAAGTGGGGCTCAAACACTGTCAACTAATTTGAAACCAACAGGATCATTGTTGTGAACCAATGGAACATAAAACATGCGAGCCTATTTATTCAAAATATTGCATGAATGTTTGTTTGTGCGTGCTACAATGCAATACACTTACACTCCTACTTACTCTCTCCATCTGGGCCTGCACCAATCGTGAAAACATTTTCAAATTGCTGTTTGACACCAGACTAAAATGCCAAAAAACAACAAAACGCAATTAAGTTGGATTTAATTAATTGATTTGGAATTCAATTAAATGAAAAGGCATAAAATTATGTCGTTCTAACTCAGAGCATTCCATGCAAGTAACCGCATGAATCTCGTATGCTAGACGTTGTATATCGTCAGTTGAAAGAAGATAGGAATTCGGTGGACAAATATTAGTCTTGCAACCAAGTTAAATTGACTGTGTTTTGAGATTTAAGCCTATTATTTCCGGAACCCACTACAATTGGCAATATGCAAAACAGTCTGATGGATGACGGTAAGGTAGTTACGTTGGGGAAATACATGCATCATTCAAGTGATTTTTAGACAAACTGGCTTCAAATATCGCATGGATTGGTGATATGGCACTGACGTCTATTCAACGAGTGAAACAAAAATTTAGGCAAAAAAGAACATTGCATCATTCAGATTCGTTCACTTCAGCCAGAAATGTCATCAGGTTGCCTTTTTTGCTAATGCCATCATATGAAGCGCGATTAGTTACGGTAAAGAATAGAGTAAAGGCGTCTGTGCCAGAGTGGATACAACTCCGTGGATCTTCATATTTACCTTGAATAGCAGTTATCAATTAGAGTGAAAATACATTGCTTCTCGCAGATTTTACAGCTTGCTCAATAAGTATTAATTATCTATTGAATTATTCTTTTAGATCAAATGGAAATCGTTTTGATAGTTATTATTAGCCCTTTAGTTGACTCCAGGCTTCACAGAGGAGAAGGAACATCAAAGTGAAAAAAATTCGAGGTGGGGGGGGGTACAGAAGATTGTTTCAAAGATGTTAAAGAGACAGACACAAAGGTGGAAAAAAAGGTGAGGTGAGTACTGTGTAAGTAGTCGAATATGACGCACAGTGGGGCCATGGTAGTTTGAAGTCAGAAGTCTACTGCCGATTAGTAGGCTTTTATTGCCGTATGAGCATACGTTGCCCAAGGTGCACCACGTGGAGGTAAGTCTATCCCACACCCCACCTATTGGATTATGTCATTGTATTTCCGTTGGGATGTGGCAGAATGGAAACTCGCAATTGACATGAACCGTAAGGGGGCTTGTTTTTCCAATGCCACAATACATTCGATTTCCTGTTCTAACATTTTAAACCCCCCAACAAGTGGTTGGTTAATTATAACAAGTTATATTCATTTAGTCTCTTGGCTAAACCATTGAACAAAACAACCAAGATAAAATTACTTTACTCAAAATGTCGTTAAAAATTTCTTTATTTGATGCTAATGAATATGCTAAGGCAATTGTTTGTTTTAAGTTGCCTTTTAATAAACCAATGATAAAGAAGCAACTTGAAGTTAATATGTTTAATTTGTTTGAATTGTCATCCCAAAATTTCATTATTTTATCTCATCACTAGCTACAAGTGAACGGGCATAGTTGATCTTGAACAACTTCCAACTACTTTTAACTGCTCTGTTAGTATTATTATTATTATCATTGAAGAAGATTAAGCCCTAAAGCTAATTAACCAGGATTTTAAAAATATCGTGAGGTAGTGCAAATTTACCTTTTTCATCAATTGAAATTCAAAATTGAATAGATCATAACACTTTCGATCTCCCAACACGAGTTAACTTTCTACACACTAAGTACGTTGGCACACCCTGTGTATTGATTAAATCTTCATCGCAATTCTATCATTGGACCAATGTATTTAATGGTACCTTCAATAGCAATTTATCGATATGTCAGAAAATAACCTCAAAGAACCTAAGAGGCTTTTACCTTCACTCCATGAAGTGGATTTATTGCAGGCTAATTGAATTGGAAAAAAACCAGTATGTTAATTATTTCATACAATTATAAAATTGCATTCTTCCGTGAATTTATTTCGTGCAACCAATTTGAGATTGTTTTTCATACCCATTAATTTTATTTCAAGTCGCTCTTATTGCTTGGCGATTGAACAAATGCTATGATATATCCTTATATTCAGTTACTGAATGAGCCGTTCCCATGGTGCTATTTGTCATTATCAGTAATTATTTGAGCTCCTCAGTGTGTGTCCTTCTCACGATTTCAATCACCAACTTTCCCTTGTACCCTTATCTTGTTAAAAGGCACTGCTAGGAGCCATAGTTTCAATTCGAGAGCTTGATAATTGACTTCGTCAAGTGTCACCTTGTCAAATACAGTTTATTTATGCTACTTTTCATGCTGATGGAAAGTGTAGTTTTCCTTTCAGTGATTACTCCCATATAATTGACAAAGTCGCATTTCCTTATTCCTTTCCAAACTCTCTTTTGATGCGGAATGGCGTTCTTAATTGGGCATTTGATTTTATACTATTTCAGTAATTGCTGAATAACAAACAATGAACTTCATTGATTTACACTAACCAAGAATTTATTTATGATTTATTTCTTGTTCTCGCTGTCACGCAACGACTTAGAGTAAGCTTAATGAGAAGAAAACTAAGAAGACTGCCCATGTTGCTTAAAGGGGGAAGTGTCCTTTCTTAAAGTTATGAAAGTCAGTTTCTCAGGTAATTTTGGCAAGTGAGTTCTTTCAATGGCCCTGTGGTATTTGACTATCTGCAGTCTTAAAGAGAACTTGAAATCTATTTCTAGTAGTTACTCTTAACATTATTTTGAAGATGTTATCTTACTGTTTGCATACTTGATACTCTAATTCATCATTCAGATATGAAGGGTTGAGCACTGCAAATCAGTTGAACTTCAAATGAACTTTGATTATAGCCTTGAATTATGCTAAAGGATCAATGGCGCCAAATCTAATGTTTGTGGAAAATGTGCTTGTGGAATAAACAAAGCAATATGTTATCAATAGGAAATATTAATAAAATATATATTTATCATCCAATTAAATAATTCATCCCCTTAAGTAGGCCGAAATAAGGTCATCATCAATGCCATCTTTTCTTTAATTAATCGTTATTTGCCTTAATTACTCTTTATTTATTGGTCTCTCTTCAATTTATTATGCGCAACTCATTTTATTTGTCATAGGAATGATTTGATTCATTGTCCAGTGAGAAGAATTTTCATTTTTGGTGCACTATATATTTTATCAAAATGTCGGCATTTTACATGATTACGCACTTCAAATGGCTTCCCAGTTTGTGTTTCAGCCCAATACCAAGTCCAACTTCCATTGCTCTTTGACAAAGTTCATCAACACCTTTCTATATAAAAACTGATATTTAAAAATATGTTTTCTTAACTTACATTTTGCAAAGCAGAGCATTCTAAATAATTCTCTGCCTTGATTTTGGCTGCCAATTTCCGGCCTTGCTTATAGGTAATTGTATCTCTTCCAGTATACCGAGCATCGGATTTGCACCCGACAAGAATAATTGGTGCAGACTTATGACGATCTCGAAGTAATTTAACCCACTAAATGTATTTCATCAAAGATCTAGCAATTATATAGTGTTACCCTCAATTCAACATTTTCGAAAGAAGTTACATTATCAATTGCAAAGCATATTATAAGTACATCCGCAGCATCAATGCTTCGATAAAGAATATTGTCAAATCCTTCCTGACCAGCAGTATCAATAAACGAAAATGTAACTTTTTCACCGGAGATAGTAGTGTCTGCCACATAATTATCATAAATCTAAAAATTTTAAAGGCAAAAAAACATTACTGTGGGTATATACACTTGTGGGAATTTGCCCTCAGATCGAAGCATTAGAATACATGTCTTCCCGACTGTTCCATCTCCAAGGAATACACATTTTTTAGTCGATGCCATTTGATAATTATCATTCAGAATCGCCAATTCAGATCATGCGATGTTATTTATATTACCTTTCGGTGCCTTTAAACAATAATATACTAAATTTTATGTACAATGCATATAAAAATGAAATATTTGCGAATTATAAAATATATTTTTATGTTGATTCATTATTTAATAATAAGTTAAAAGCAACTTTTAGCATTTACTAAGTTAGAGCCTGCATCAAGATCGATATCATGAATAAATTTAAAAATCGTTCATTTTAACTCACTTGTAATTTTTCCATGGCCAATACGTGGGATATTTTAAATTGATTTTGATGATTCGTTGAGTAATTTTTAATAAAATATTCAATATATGGTTGGAGAATATTAGTGCTCCAGGACACAATTTTAAATCGTATTATTGAATTTCTTGATGCCACGAAAATTCTTGGAGATAAAGAGCATTTAAAATTTGATCATGTTTAATATAAAGCATTTAGTAATGAAATCAAAATTGTTTAATATAACATTTTACGGCGACAAACATAAAATTGATTCTTTTTTCAATTTACTCTGACGATAGTGCTTGGTTATATTATTCAACTCAAAAATCCATCTCGTTAATTTTTTTAAAGCAGCTTTAAATGTCATCTACACTTTCGCTTAAAAAGAATTTGAGAATAGAACAGGTAGTATTTTGACCTTGAGATGTGGAATTATTTATTTCAAATGGCGGGCGTTATGATACTTATCATTTGCTCTTTAGCTGGCTTCGAGCTTCACAGGGGGAAGGAGGGACATAAAAGTGAGAAAAAGTGGAGATGGGGGGAACAGAAGAGTGATTCAAAGATGTAAAAGAGACAGGCAGACACAAAGGCAGAGAAAAGGTAGGATAAGTATGGTGGAAGTGATCGAATTAGACATACAACGGGATCATTGTAGTTTGGAGTCTGAAATCGACTGCCGATTTATAGACTTTTCGCCGTATAAGAATACGTTGTCCGGAGTGCACCACGTGGAGGTAAGTCTATCGCACACCCCAAGATGTGGAATTATAGAATTTTGACAAACGCGTACAAAATTAGGTGGAGACCTCAGTAGCGTACACGACTATCATTAACCGCTTGAAGGTACAAAATATGCCATGACTGACGTCTCGTGAGAAGTTTTGGTGTTTAATACTTATGCCTTTGTTAATCAACATATGCAGTTTTCTCTGTATTTTAACATTTTTTAATCAGAATTTGTGATTTGAATTTATGGATTTGTCGAGACAGTAGTCCTCATAAACCATATCAAATAGAATAACATTAGTGAAATATTTGATCTCCAGATAAGTCCATTTACTAAAACCAGTATCATGAATATATCTAATATGCTCAAATAACAGCATTTTATGGGGACTATATAAAATAAGGCTTACAGAAGTCGTAATGAAGATGCGAATCAAGTCGGTAAGGCCACTATAAAAGTGCCGAGGTTTATCAACAGGTAAAACGAGACTATATGTGTCACCAGTCACGTTCGTACTCAAAATGGAATATCTCGAGGAAGCTATTTGCTAACGTGATCACACATTTACACAATCAATGGACATTGTAGTTGAAATTATATCTCCAACTCCAATTTCTAGGTTGTCCACATCGTAGACGTAGGTCGAAAGTTCTTAAATTCGAGGTCTTATGATGTCATTGCTTAGCCTTATGTGAATTATATAAATAATGGTATTTATATGCTAGTATTTGATGTCATTGTCGTATTAGCAATGTTGGACCGAGTGCAAGACATCATTTTTCTACGTTCTTCTCTTAAATAATGCTGAATTAAAATCGTGACAAATAATACACCTCTCATTGTCAACGAAAAAGAGGTCCCATGGTGGAGTATACATCAAGGAAAAGGAGGAATAATATAAACGAAGTAATGACGTAAAACAGAATTGGTAGACTTTTTTGAGATTAAAACCGATCGGGTAGATATAAACTAGAATAAGTATTTATGGAGGCTACCGTAATTTTGCATTAATATAATTTTAGAAAATATTTTATATTCCTATAAATACACGATGTTATCCATGTGTTAAAGAAACTCTTATTCTTTTATGGTTCACTAGTCATCACGTGCTTTTACGTTATGAATGTACTTCATTGGTAACAAAATTAAAAATTCCGAGAGTAACTAAGCCTATTGCTGCATACTCTGTTTATTTCTGTTATTAAGTAATGAGTGTACCATGCAAACAGGAGCAGTGATTGATGACTTATTGTTCATTAAAAATGGATACTGAGGGAACATTTTGCTTGCAAATAATTAAAATAATTTTAGTTGTCATAAGTATCTAATGGATTAATGAATTGATGCTGATTTTTAAATTTACTTCGACTGCAGTAATTTTAATCAATTTTGTGAATGACAAATTGCCTAAAATACAAAGCAGCGCTGTATTTGGATTGCCGCATTTTGCGTTGTCTCATTTTCTAATTCCCAATATGAAGTATTTACTAGTCACTGGAGGCGTTATCAGTGGCATTGGTAAAGGAATCGTCTCTAGTAGCATTGGCGCTATTATGAAAGCCAACGGATGGGTTGTTACGTGCATAAAAATTGATCCATATTTAAATATTGATGCTGGCACTTTTTCGCCTTATGAGCATGGCGAAGTTTATGTTTTGGATGATGGAAGCGAAGTGGACTTAGACTTGGGCAATTATGAACGTTTTATAAATGTGACTCTCACTAAAGATCATAATATAACTACTGGTAAAATTTATCAACAGGTTACGCAACGAGAACGTAGAGGTGAATACCTTGGAAAAACTGTACAGGTATATTCACTTAGATAATCTTGAAAATCATTTCGTTTAAAATATCCCGTGATCTATGCTTCTCATTGATTTTATAGGTTGTTCCCCATATTACCGATGCCATTCAAGAATGGGTAATTAATGTCGCCGAAAAGCCCGTTGACGCGTCAAACCGTGTCCCCGAGCTCTGCTTGATCGAACTTGGCGGAACCATTGGTGATATAGAATCCATGCCCTTTGTTGAAGCTTTCAGACAACTTCAATATCGTGTGGGTCCTAAAAATTTCTGTTGTGTCCATGTTAGTCTTGTGCCAAATCTCTCCACTGTTGGCGAACCAAAAACAAAACCAACTCAAGTAAGAAGTCTTTCGTTTTTAAATATCTGAAGGACATTTTAAATAAGTGCTCCATATTTTTAGTTGTGATTTGTTGCTTCCTTATGTCAGTAGATATTAGACGCATTTTCTTATCCTTGAATTTCCTTTCTGCAAGATAGGGTGTCTTGAATTATTCACTTGAAATGCTTTACTCTTGATTAATCTTCCCACCGATTGGTACTAGTACTACTGAGTGATGTTATGCTAGTTATGATCAATTGATATTTATTGAACAGGTCAGTATTCGTGAATTGAGGGCGCGTGGTCTCCAAGCGGATATTCTCTTTTGCCGTTGCAATAGCGAACTCTCATCCAAAGTCATTGAAAAATTGGGTCTTTTCTGTCAAGTGCCAACTGACCATGTAAGTTCTGGAATGTTATGTCTATTATATTGTACAAATAATTGCACTTATCTAATTGATAGTCGTGTTGCGGCTTTCCATTTGCGCTTTCCGATGCTAACTGCAAGAATAACTAAAGCCCTATTTCAGAGCTAAAATGTATCCAACGTTTGAAGTTTGATGGAAGTTTAAATATGCGAGTTGGAGTTGTTTTACATAACTTTAACGAGGAGTTGGCGCTAAATATCTGGAATATTTTATTTCCACGACGTAAACTGGTACAGAATTCCATAAAAAATGAGTCATATCAATGTAAATGAATGAAGCTTCATTTGCAAATAAGTCCCTACAGCATGAACAGCGTTCATCTTGAGGATCTTGTGAGAAGATCGCTTTCAAATCCCCTATTGTTGCTACTTTTTCAATAAGTAGATATGACAATGATAATCACCTTGACCTCTTGTAACACGTTCAGTGTATGCCTTACATCGGATCATTAAATAATCTTATCTAATGACCAATCATAAATAAACGTGAAAATGCCAAATAAATCCTATTGTGCGGAGGGTTTACTATTCCATTTTCTGGATGTGAATGGTTTGAAAGGTAATTATGTTCAGTATGTCTCTTCTCCTTAATCACAGTAAGCCCGGTTGGAGCAAAAAGGGTGTTTAACTACTTATCCTTAGCTAAAGAGTGTGTGTGACTTAAAAGTCTCATTTCACAACAGGATAGAAGGGGATGACTCCTGGTGATCTAATGTGTGGGCATAATCTAACTGGGTTCGTCAGCTGTTGATATTTGACCTTTCGAAATACCTGATAGCAAGTCAAAAACTGTACTGCCTTCAGTGTCGAGCTAAATTGTAAGGTTTGGTCGCCTTTTAGTGACGGGGGTATTTACATGAAATAATGACAACAATAAGCACAAAAATATCCATAGCGAGGTATTTTAGGAAGTTGTCATTTTGAAACGGATGGGCTGAGTAAAAATGCCATTATCCATTCTATCCTATTCAGGTAATTCAAGCTCGTGATGTGGACAATCTCTACCAAGTGCCTTTGGCTCTCGAGTCGCAGAAACTCTCGACTCTGCTTCTGCAACACTTTGGCCTTGAGCCGAAAGAACTCGGGCCCACTCCCCCGCTAGCGGCCTGGGAAGCAATGGTTGATCATATGCTCCATGCCTCTGATACGATTCGTATTGCTGTCGTCGGCAAGTACACCAAGCTCAGCGACGCCTATTTGTCGCTCCTTAAGGTAAGTCATGCGCTGTACGCTGAACGATAGGAGTGTTTTTTTAGAGATCGTGGTCAATTGGATGATCGAAAACAGCATTGGTTATCTTTGGCATGGTAGTAGGATTTTGGAGCTTCTCTAATGACTATGTAATGTGCACGATAACCACTATGCCTTCGTGACGTAGTTGTATTATTGATTCACATAAAACGGATCAAATCAGTCAATTTGTAGCACCTCGTAATGGCTCAATATCTGTTTTTCTCAGTTGTGATGCCTAAAATAAGTTTCACTAACTAGCTCCCTATTTTGTAATTGATCGTTCACGCATGCTTTCATTCCTCGTCGATTTTCCACTCCCTCAATGGCCCAACTTAACTTGTCCTTCTAATTTCTGTAAATCTTTAATCTTGAGCTCCCCTTTAAAACCTTTTATTGGTCATTTCATTTGCTGGATGCGCATGTTGATCTATGCTTTACATTTTACTTGCTCGTTTAGTCAGGTAATTAGATTAAGTTCCTTCTATATTTTTGAAATTGCTGATAATTAATGATTTATTTGTTTATTGGACGATGGTACTGAACAGGAATCCGTATTCTTATTAATTGGAGTAAATGGTGGAAGTGAGCGCTAGTCAGTTCTCATTTTGTTGACCGCTAACTCTAGCCTGAAAATGTTACATCCAAGAGTTTCGATCAAACAGAAACGTTCTTACGTAGGCCTTAGTGATTAGGAATATATTGGCACTTGCTAGTCCTAGTGTTTATCAACTAGTTGGTAAGTAGGCTGAAATGCAAACGCCCCTCTTAAGCTTGAGTTATGATTCATGTTAACCTAATTTGCACCTATTAAACCAAAGATTGTATTGGAAAGAATATTGTGACAGTCGATAAATCATTTCAGTTGGGACTCCATTTGTTCCTCGAGCTCTAGCTGTTTAAGTAATTATCCCTTACGTTCACACCTTGTAATTAGGTCTCCTTTCCCCACATTCACTTTCGGAATCTATTTACTAATGTATTCTCATTTTGAGGTCACTGGGGGAGGGGGGAGAGTTGGCTGTTCTTATTCTTCTGTTTACAACTTCTATCAGACACTATGCTGATTGTCTGGGTCAAATTTGGAGATTCCTATGATGTCTAAATTAGCAAACATATAGTTGAAGTTAACCTTTGAAAGCCTCTCTCTCTCAATTACTCCTTCAGATAGTGACTTCTTCTATGTCTACTTTTATTTCCCATTAGACTCAATGATCATAGGCAGGGACCTTGCGCGCCTGAATGCGTCATTTCAATCTTTATGGGGTTTCCCTATTAGTTCAAAAGGTAACGTCATTATTACATTATTAATGTTAGTACTTATTGGACTTGGATTAACTCATATCCATGAGAAGGGAGAAAACGTCAGTATATTTTTATGTACAGGCAAATTTATGCAATTTAGTGCAATTATTAGAGATTTTGCATTGACGAATTTTATATTTTGTTTCCTTTCCATTATTCCTTCAGTTGCCAAGCTAACCAATTCGAATTATGACGTACAGTAAGTTTTCGCCATATACGAAGCGAGAATTTGTTTTTTCTCCCTCTACCTTACTTTACCACTAAATTTAACGTTGTTATAGCTGCATAAAAAAAGATGTACTTTATTAGGAAAGGAGACGGTGATTTTCACTGTCATTAATCATATAAACACTGAGTCATAAACGTCTTTCCCTTACTTTTCCTTTTTACTTCAGATCCCTCGCGTTTATTTTCGCTTTTGTTTAGAAAGGTTGTGGGAGCTAAATTAGTCTTGTTCTATGCTCATGAACTATGAACTGGTTTCTCCTCCTACGAATTTATCGCTTCATTACGTGCCTTCTTTTAGGCATGTGAGCACGCGGCAACTTACTGCAATTGCAAACTGAAGGTTGACTTGGTCGATTCGGAGGAGTTAGAACCCGCCATGGAGCACTCTTCACCGGAACAATATCACGAAGCCTGGTTGTCAGTGAGCAACGCACAGGCCGTTATCGTCGCCGGGGGCTTTGGGCCAAGGGGTTGTGAGGGCAAGATAGCTGTTATACGGTATTGTCGTGAACGGGGTGTCCCCTTCTTGGGCATATGTCTTGGATTTCAACTCGCTGTTGTTGAATTCGCTCGCAATATTCTTGGATGGAAAGTTAGTTGAGCTTCCTTAGAAATTAATTTCGAATGGAATCTGTTTCTCTTGTAAGGTGAAACATCTTTTTTTAAGTATGCCCATTTAATATTGCTAGTCTTCAGTTAACTTGCACCCGTAAATAGTATGGTCGTTCCATGACATTATTAAACGTTCTTATTGGAATTAAGGTGTATATAATATTACCAGATCGAAGAGGTTTAGTCAATTTTGTTAATACCACTTACAGACGACTTATAAATCAATGTTCGCATATGGATAGCTCTTACTATGCCAAATTGCTGACTTCGTGGTTTTGAGCTTCGTTTGTAGGAATCCTATCAGTTTCTAAATCTAACCTTAACAATTTTAGTTGTTGCTAATGCCGACGCACTGGGAACCGGGCCACAGAACGAGTGAGTTGACACTCGTGTCACTAAAACAATTCGGAGGTAGCTAAAAAATCCGCATCAACTTATTAGTCATTATGCTTAGAATATACATAAGTGTTTCTTCGCGCGACGTCCAATTATTTCCAATTGTGGTTGCCTCCGTGAGGTAGTTGAGAGGAGTAAATCGTTCTTTGCTCACACCGACATCTCCTTAGTGCTATGCTATTAGCAACGAGTTAGTGTTTATTAATCTCCACAATGTCTAGCAAGTAGCCGACATGCGATAGCTTTTGAGTCAATAGCGAATACTTGCTCATTCTAACTGAGACTTGAAGCCATCAGTGTTGGAAGCATCCCTTTGTCTCAATCGATTAGAAAATTAGGTAGACGCATTTATTTGATAACGAACCTTTTCTGCCATCATTTTTGAGCTTAATGGAATAAAAACTTCACGCTTTCGAGTCCTTTTAAATTTTCTCTAGAGCTTTTTGTTAGCATTGCCATTGCACAATGCTATTAAGTTCGTATTCTTTTTTAGGATTCAAATTCAGCAGAGTTCGATCAAAATACCACACACCCTGTGGTAGTCGATATGCCCGAATTCAATCCTGGAGATATGGGTGGCACTATGCGCTTGGGTTCCCGTCGAACCAAATTCGTTGTCTCCCCCGTGGTGAAGGATTACCTGGACAAATTGGAGTTTGCTAAGACGACTAATCGTCTGTCTCGTGTCTCAGTTTCCGGTTCACAGGTCTCTGAGGAGGATAGTGCTGAAGATATCGATGCTAATAACTCCAATGAAACTGAAAGCGATAAAGAAAATTTCCCTGATTACTTCTCTTACTTCAATACCTATCGACTGGTGAATGCTGATCATATCGACGCCAGGCATCGACATAGGTGAATTAGCTTTCATTTTTTAGCTATTTTATTTATTAATGATGAAGGCAAATATTTTAATCAGATTAGTGGGAGTTTAACTAAAATTGTTTTTCTCAGCCCAGAAGAGTACCTCTTCCTTTTTAAAGGTCTCTTTTTTAATGAAACTCGCTTTTAATCTTAGATTAGCATTGAGGAGACAATGATGCAATGTTTTGACTTTCACATAATTTGGCAGTTAAAAGCCTTAGTGATCCAAAAGTTAGTGTACGGGCATTGCTTTCTTTTTTACCTACCTGACAACTTCATAATTATTGCTCGACTTCTGTTGGAGTGGGAATTTACATAATTAAAGAAAGGAACTAAAATTTTAGTAATGGCAGCCGGTCGAATCATATACCTCCTTCGGTCTTGATCGGTTTGCATCATCTAGGCCTTTTTAAGCCTTCTTTATAGATAGTTTTTTGAATCTGGTAGTTCATAAGGCTTCAGATTTTTCCTTTGCTTTCACGGGCGAAATCTTTGGTGAAAGTTGTCTTTAGTATTTCCCACTGAGTTAGTTCTACGTCAGGATAGTCCAAAAGTTCGCCGCTTCGTGGTCCTAAGTGGAACTCATTTTACCAGGATCGGCTTTGTGAACATTCTGGCTTTCGCGCTATTATTACTTAAAGTCTATGAATTTCGATATACTAGAATTTCCTTCAACAGTAGCATTTTTGATGAGTGTTATGACTTCTACTTCTCCATTATCAGTTGAAATTTCTTTACATAAGCCATATTCTAATTTAATTCATTTCTTATTTTAGATACGAGGTTAATCCAAAGCTAATCAACGATTTTGAGGCCAATGGTTTTGCATTCGTAGGTCGGGATGATGCTAAAGGTAACAGAATGGAGATTGGAGAGCTGATTCGACCTATTTTTTGTAAGAGGGGTAAATCTTCGAAAGATGCAGCCTCTAGTTTAAGCGAATCCAGACATCCCTACTTTGTTGGGACTCAATTCCACCCGGAGTTAACATCGCGGCCGATGGCTCCCTCACCTTTCTTCTTGGGTCTAGTATATTCGGCGCTAACCCAGCGTCCATCACGATCTGGTGATTCATTCCTGAAGGGACCGAATCATCTTCTCGTACCTCCGCCCAAACCATGGTATCCTAGGCAATCGAATTCCATGTCGTATAATTCTCTTTTTCCTATTGTAAAGAGGGCATAGGAATATCTATTTACAGGTCTCCCAAGGAAAAAACCTTTCTGACAACCATAATCGCTTTGTCTACATTCGCTTTGTGTAATATAAATGATAGATAGTAATCAGTATTGAAAGTCTTCTTATTGGTTTCTTTTATGTAAATGTTCGGGAGTTAGTGTAAGTTCATTTAAAACCTAAAGTTAGGGATTGCCAAGGTATACTGTGCGGTATTGACTGAGGTCAATTTGAAAGAATAGGTTTTCACGACGGATTGTCAAAGTCTCGACTTGATGATTGACGCTGGCTTGGCAGGATCGAGGTATATTAATATACGCTTCCTTTACCTCAAAATGTTAAAAAGCTTAAGAACTTACGTATGGAAAACCCAATTCAACTGTCGGTTACGCCGCTGATTATTCTCAAATTTAATCAGCCAATAATATCGAACGGATGAACTCTTTTCTTGTAACAGATTCGCTGCATAAGACAAGGGATTCATCGTTAAATCTAATTTAACTCAAAATTAAAATCAATGATTTTACTTCTTGTATTTAAGAGTACACTGTTTCTATCAGAAGTTATTTAATTAACAATTTTCCCAACCTAAAAAGTTTTAATAAAAATGCTATATATAACATACTCAGTGCCCATTTATCAAAAAGGTACATATATTAATATCTTAAAATTCTTACTACCAAAAACATTATAAGAGACTGGAAATATGAACTTCAGAGATAAAAAAGAGAAATAATGCAAAAAATTCCATCCAACGATATTATCAATAAATCTAAATCTTTTATAAAAGAGTTCAGTCCATGAGAGTTTTATAATCAATAAAGGTTCTCCGTAAAATGCATTTATATAACATTGTCAATAATCTTTAGACGATTTGAAATATAAATAAGCTCAGAAATCGTTTTATTTTACTGATTATTTGTTTAAGTTGTGTGCATTTTTTGATTCGTTCTCATTATAAATAATACTTTGGCGGATTATTTGTATCTTTATGAGCGTTGGGGCTTTATGAAAATTTTACCACCATTTTTTGTATTTCATCAGTATGGATGTTTATTCACCGTCCCATCCCACTGATCAGGATGGAGAATGTGAGGCTCCTTCCTTAGGTTATAGCAATATTACAGGAAACGAGCCCTACGAAAATGAAAATACCCAGGATTCATATAAAGTTGCATCAGATTCTGAGGTTTTTACTGGTGATAAGGATTATTGTCAAATTAAGTCCCCCGATTTGTCCCCCACTCTAACATCGTCTTCAGGAAATCCCGAAGTTCCTTTAAGCGTGCAAGAGAAGCCTCATTGTGAAACTCTTTATAAGCCTTCAAGTACAGTGCAGTTGGACGAAAATAAAGACGAAAATGGAAGCATTAATCAAAGGAAAAGGGAATCAAATGAGGTCAAAAAGGTCACTGCAATTGAAAACATAGTGAAGAAGGACAGTGACTGTAATAAAATATCACGTACCAGGGATAGGATATCTGAGAAGGAACGTTCGCAAAAAGATTCCTCTCTATCCCGTAAGAGTTTCTCTAGTCACCATTCTGCATCCAGATCTTCTCGCCATCGAAGTCGTAGCCCAAATCGTAGACGAAGAAGCCGGAGTCCAGTTAAAAGTTCAAGGAGGCGTTCATCGTCACGTTCTTGCCATCATCGAGGCTCTCGTAACAGACGCCATTCTAGGTCAAAATCAAGAGGTGGTCGGCGTAAACATTCTCGTTCCCGCTCACGCACTAGATGTGATCGTCGTGGACGAGATTTACACCACAAAGATCGCGAGTCTCGTAGTCTTAGTCGACCACGGAACAGTAATCCTTGTGCAGGCAGCGGTGCTGAACAAACCCGAAATGAGCATCAAGGATCTTTTATTTCTACGATGACTGAACTTATTGTGCCTCCATCTCAAACTTCCAACGCCCCTCTTCAGGAGCCGGATTCCAAAAATAATCCCACTGAATGTCAGTATGATATGGACGAGACTAGTACTCCAGATATCTCTGAGGATCAAAATCCTGGTATTGGGTCAGTGAATGAAAATGCTGTTTTTGTATTTCAACAAGGTCAGCCCCCACCTGTTGGTACAAATTTCATGAATTGGTCAAACCAAGTTGATAGTCTTCCTCAGTTTAATCAAAGCAA
Organism: Rodentolepis nana; assembly: GCA_900617975.1. Lineage (NCBI taxonomy): Eukaryota > Metazoa > Platyhelminthes > Cestoda > Cyclophyllidea > Hymenolepididae > Rodentolepis > Rodentolepis nana. The sequence goes on along the minus strand of UZAE01000370.1, from coordinate 8,764 downwards.
TCTTCAGGCGATACCTACTATTCATAGTGCCTTTCAACAGCAGCACCGGGCTGCTTCGCCACGATTCAACAATAATTACCAACAGCAATTCCACAATATTGTTCCTCCACATGATTTTGCACCACAGCCTTGTTCCAATCTCCTTCCTCAGCGTCCCTCAACCGCCTTTAATTCATCTACCACGGCCATCCCTCGGTTTCCGTCTGCTCAGATAATGGGTTTCAATGGAATGTTAAATCCACTTTTGAATCCCTTTACACTTTTGACTACTCAACCTCCGCCACCTCCTCCTCCCCCTCCTTTTAACCCTGCTTCTCATCAGTTCATTCAACAACTTGGGAGTGGAAATCCCATAGTGGCTCCTTTCCAACCACCTCCTTTGGAGATGTCTCGTCGTAATTCCCCTCCTCCTCCACCACCCCCCGCATCTCAGCACAATCTCCTCGAAACCTTGATGACAAAGGCTGGACTTTCTGCAGATGGGCTTCATTCTAGTAATCCCACCTTCTCCATGTCTGCCATCCCCTTGCCTGAATCTTCTGCACCTCCCCCTATTCTTGAGAACAAATCGCCCATGAAGAAAATAAGCAAGTTGTTGAGTGGTGCAGCTAACAATCTGTCGAATACTTCTCATGGTATAAGTGCCGTTAAATCTTCCCCTCCTCCCCCACCGCCACCGCCATTACCGATTTTGTCTTCTGGTTTCCCGCCTCTTCCAGCGATTTCTGAGATCCCTAACGGAAATGGCAATGGTCCTTCTGTGAGCAATGAAAGTAAGCGTCACCATCACAAACACCGTTCGGAGCTCATTCAACAAATGTTGTCCAAAAAGAAACGATCTGATTTTGGTAGCTCTCGTGAATGGCAAGAACGCATTGCGTTGGAAGTGAGGGGCTTTATCAAACCATACTATGTCTCCGGTAAAGTTTCTAAGGAGGATTGTCGAACTGTACTTAAAAGATCTGTAAATAAAGTAAGTTATGTTCGTTTCTTGACTATATTAGGTTGTGGTGTTTTTACTAGTCTTTTTTTTCAAAAGATATTCAGGAGTAAATGTACGTCGATTGAGACACGGAAAATTGGAGAGTTTGTGAAGTTGTATTTGAAGAAATACCAGAGGTATCGAAAGTGGCAGGCTCGCCAGCGGGAAAAGATGCACGCTGTCAATAAAGAACCGACTGTACAGTGATTATTACTGGTATTTGCATTGATATATTTTTCCATGTGTAAATATATATATATTCTCTTTATGCTCTCTTTTCCATCTGTGACTACGTGCAGCATTCTCCTCTTTTTGGTTCTCCTTTTTTAAACGTCGTTGTATAGCTTCACCTTGGCCTGTTGTACATTTTTAACAGTGAATTTGCAAAGGTGAATACTGTTGGTCAATTAAATTGTACTCTGGTTTGGTTTTGTTTAATGGAATACCAGATCACTTTGATTAATTACCATTCGCCTTGGGTCTGTAGTTTTCAGGTAATTCAAACGTTTCGTAAGTTTTGACAATTTCGATGCGTCTGGATCTGCTCGTCTAAGCTTCCTGTGTTCATATTTTACTTCTTGTTCTCTCTAAGCATTGCAGTTTATGTTCTATCTTTGTGATCTGAAGGGTACCTAGCGAACTATCAAGGCCAAGTTTGAATAACCTTGACCGAGGCATATTGCAAATGCTATCAATTTGTTGCGCGCCTGGGTTGGTTGTAGGTTCTCGTTAGTAAATGGTCAAACATTTGGGAGCTCTTTATAAACGATTGGGTCATATGGTTCAGGCTTTACTATGAGCTTTGGTTTCGTTTATAATCAAGTGTCACAGGTTCGATGTCGTTACAGAACTAGTGAATTGAGGGAGGGCTTAACCACGTGAGTTTAAACCTTATTGAAAAGGGATAAACAATGCGAGCCTCCCATTGCAATAGTTTTGTTTCCTTATCCCAGAAAAGCTTTTTTGTCAAATCAAATCAATTCTCGTCGAAGTACTTGTTAATCTTAATCACCTAGAAGTGTGTTCGAATGCGGATTTACCTTAGGAGTGGCTCCTTCAACTCTCAACATTTCCCTTAATGAGCTTTGCCATTAGCTGTGGCCATATTAAGGCACAATAAGGGAAAAAATCGTTTGCACATTTTCCAACTATCATTTTTAGACAATCTGTACTTGGACCTCGCATTCAGCACTGTCTATTATTCGCCTTTCCTAATAGAGTCCATTCTTCATATCCCTTATTTGTAACCAGGTAATTGCTTTCCCTGGTAGATTTCGAGGAGAGCTGGTGTGGGGACAGACATGTTCAATCATTTGCACTTCTGTAACATCACATTTGCCCAGGTGTTATAAGTTATCTGCTAAATGTAACAACCAGTGCTCCCTCTAGCAGGAAGTAGATATTTAAAGGCAGTATATTTGATTGTTTTCCTCTCTGATTTCTCGGTCCCAACAATGTATTTATTTATTTCAAATGGCAGGCGCTTTGATAGTTATCATTAGCCCTTTAGTTGACTTCGGGCTTCACAGAAGGGAGGAACATTAAAATGAGAAAAATTCGACAGGGGAAAAGAAGAGCGATTCACAGATGTAAAAGAGATAGACAGACACAAAGGCAGAGAAAAAAGAGAGGTGAGTACTGTGGAAGTTGTCGAATATGACATACAGTGGGGTCATGGTAGTTTGAAGTTAGAAGTCAACTGCCGGTTAATAGACTTTTTTGCCGTGTGAGTATACCTTGCCCAGGGTGCACCACGTGGAGGTAAGTCTATCGCACACTCCCCCCCCCCCCCCCCCCCCAATAATGTATATTCTGCCCTTTATTGCTACAAATAAACTACTTTGCGTTCTGATTTCAAAAGCCTTCACTCTTTTCCAGATAGACGACAGGATTCCAAAAGTTTAGTGAAGCAATCAATAATTCCGCAATATGTGCTTTGCTTATAAATGACCGTTTCGTTTTCTACTACAATGACTAGACGTTCATTAAAACTATTGGTCACCATCGCTTCGTTGGAGGAGGGATGTGTAGGTGGGGGGTGGGGCGTGCAAATGAAACAAAAATTCACTGATCTCACTTGCAATGTTAATGTTTCTTTGGTCCCATGTCCATTATTTATATACCTTACTGAATTCATGCTCCTTCATATATTATAAAGATCTACTTAGACCAGGGTATCATCAGAAACATGAAAAGTACTACTGTGAGACAATAATTAAAGATCGATAGATAAGCCATAAGCAAGATGAAGTGAAAGAGATAGGAACCTTGTAATAGTTGTTAAGGTAATTTAAGTGACATTTTAATGTTATTTGGGAAATTAAATCACTGCAGATACGTAGTAACGGAATTTGTCAAGAAATTTATTTATATTAAATGGCAGGCGTTTTGATAGGTATCATTAGCCCTTTAGTTGACTACGGGCTTCATAGAGGGGAGGAGGAACATCAAAGTGAAAAAAGTCGATAGGGAGGAACGGAAGAGTGGTTTAAAGATGTAAAAGAGACAGATACAAAGGTAGAGAAAAAGGTAAAATTAGTACTGTGGAAGTGGTCGAAAATGACATACAGTGGGGTCATGATAGCTTGAACTCAGAAGTCAACTCCCAGTTTATAGACTTTTTTGCCGTATGAGTATACGTCGCCCAGGGTGCACCACGTGGAGGTAAGTCTATCGCACACCCCATTTGTCAAGAAATAGCTTGAAGAAATACGAATTTCTCTTCAACAGGCATGGGAGGCCCCATCTCTTCATTTTTATGAACGTGGTACTTATTAAGGCATTAAACCACCTCCATTCCCGTTAGTATGACCAGTTGGAAGCATTTTTTCCAATGAAGATAGAAATTGTGCGTGTGGGTTCGCGATGTTTGAATCTCGCCCATAAACGTAGTAATAGCATTCGAATTTGCCATTAGAAAAGCTCCATTATTGCCACTCCTCATAACTAAGCTCGAGCTTTATTCATATAGTTAAGTAAATGATTATTAAAGGACTCTAGAGTGCCCATTATAGCCAAAAATTTCGTTAATGGGAAAATGGTTCATTTAAGGCCCTTTTTCAAATAATGTTTGCTAAACAGGTAAAATCCTAAAATTACCACAGCTAATAAAGTCCCTTAAGTCATCGTCGAGTTAGAAAATGACCATTTTTAATAATAAGTTCTCCAACTATTTGTTTCCTTCCAAATTCTTTACTTATTGTTTACTCTGTCTGGGTTATTGTCCCATAATTTATCAACAAACAATTGTATTTAATTAACTTTAAGATTAATTGTTTTGTTTATTAAACAAATCCCTCCAGAGAAAAGTAAGAATGCTTACTGAGTTAAAGTTTGCACTGGAAATCTACTAGATATAAATTGAGTTAAAATCACCAGAACGACGGGATCGCATAGCCCTCGAAAAATAGATTTAAGCAACCGCCTTTATGAGGTTTTGGTACTTTAGCTCCTTAGAAATCGATTTTATATAAATGACTTGGCAGACATGGCGCTATATCCACTTTTTCGGTCGGTATTTTTCTGCACTGTGATTTTTATCATACCGTGGCTATTATTTTTTGGGCCTTATCTTACCTCTACCATATGACTGTTGCCTTAATTAGCATGGCTATTTAAACTCATTCTCTAATTCGCTTTATATGTAATAATTTTATTGATTTTGTCTTATGACGTAATTAACTTTAGGTAAAAATAACGTACTTTAGGTTGACTAAGCTAGGTGTGTTTGAGGCTAAATTTTGTCGCTCTTTATAATTGTATGCACAATGTGAAACAAGCTGCTCGACCATAAATTGGAAATATGCAGAAAATCCATACAGATTCATCATTCTTTTAAAGAAGATAATGTGGTTACATGTCTGCCAATGATTCTCTGTGATTGTGAGCCCCTTAAAATCTCTTTTTCGATTAGTTCATATGACTTTTCTCTGGATCGATTTTGAAACAGATCTTTAAATGTTTTAACTATTAATCGGAGGTAAAGCGAAAATTTCACATACCTGCCGCTTGATTCACTTGTGTTAGTGATCCGTCATTCTTTAGGCCGCTGAGTCTATGAGAGGTGAACATCCGCACAGAGTGGTCTCTGCCTCGTTAATAGACGAGTGGATGTTGACTCGAGTTTGTCTTGGCCATTGCTCCCTTCATATCAGAATAACCCTTAATTCAATTCGCCTAAAAATAGAGTACAAAGCTACATTGTAGCAACTGCACAGCTGTCTTGCCTTCTCTCCCTCTCTCTCTCTGAATCTAAGCAAACTTTAGCCTAGCAGAATTAAAGCGTCTAACAGTGCTATAGCATAGAATAGCCAGTTACAACAACTCGAAACTACACATCCATTTTTGCTGACCAAGACGAAGGGTGTTTTTCATCCCAACAATTTGACAATCCTCAATGGCACATCTACGTTCAAATTATGATTTTCAAAAGGATATAAAATGACGATGTCATATTGGTGGTAATATTATTGCAGAGTAATGGGAAAGTTAAGATTATCAAATCCACAATGGTGTCCCTATTGGTTCAAGAACCCTCAGGATGGGAGATGACTCCATGCATTTTCCAGAATAATTCCTTTGTTGTATTCGCCATGAAAATACGTCTTTATAACAGATGAGCCAAACCTTTACCACTCTAAGTCATGACGAATTGGCTATTCCACAAACTCTGAAGACTGTCTTTGTCCTCCCCCCCCCTCCCACCCTCCTAGCTAATAAGCACCTTTGTTTATTATCTGTAACTTATGATGTTTCTCGGATTAAAAGTCAACTTTTTCAGTCTCAGTGATGAGCAAGAGAATGTAAGAAGTTTTAGTGTTTAGACTTTTATGGAGAAAATCAAAGTTCATTTAAATTAGGTTGTTTTCTATGAACGTGCTTCGACTTGATCTGTAATGTGATTGTCATAGCCAAAGACAGCTTATACGGGCAGATTTAAGCTAAACGGTTCTTTATTTCTTTGTTTTTGTTTTAGATTGTGGGGGGGGTATTCCGCAAATACTAAACATAAGTTGAGCAAACTGCATTCTTCTATGCTAAATCAATGATACCAATAGCAGATAGTAGAACTTTTAGGATTTTGGCAGAGTATAAGCACACACTAGACGTGAATAGTCTGAGAGAGAAGGGTGTACGAGTATAGCATGCGTATATTGTTGGCTCCACGATTGGACATCTTGGTTGCAACCGCAACTCTTCCAGCGCTGATTCATTCTTTTTCCTGGGAAGGACGGGTATTCAAAAAAGGTCATCCAGTGATTGGTCGGTTAACTACTACAACCACTCTGTTTGGTTGGTTATGTTACTAACATGCACAACCATGACCACCGACCCTTCCCCCCCCCCTCCCCTCCCCCTATACGTACCGTTCATATGATTATGAAAAATAAGAATGAAATTGGTTATTGATGGGTCACATGAGTTTAAAATACTCTGTATATGAGGGAATAATCAGTATACGAATGTCAAGCCAAATGAAAAGCGTCATTAGTTAAGATATGTTAATACCGCATTCGGAATTCTATTCCCTAAGCTATTTGTATGAATTCACATCACCGCATGTTCAATTAAGACTCTTGCATAACGACGGTGAGGTCTTCTCGCAGTTTAACAGATAAACAGAAAAATACTCTGATCTATTGTTCAAAAGTTTGTTGTGACATTCACGGGGGTAATAATTTATAATTGGTGTTTTATTAAAAACGAACACTATTACTAACTCCCAAATAAAAAGCCAAATTACTTATTTAACAATTAGTAAGCACGAGGAGAATGGTTATTAAATGAGGCTCTATTTGATGTTCGACTTTTACTTTTTCTTAATCTACTTAGGACCCCATTAAGAACCTTACGTCCTTAAATTTATGGAGAGCACAAGACTTACTTGGCTAAACCGGGAATTTCATGCGCGCTCGAATATTCTGGAACGTGCAGTCGTGTTGCCAATTGCGCGGCCTCTCAACCAATCAACAGTCAATAGTCAAGACACGGTCTGCGTATCCAAATCTATAGCTGACTTCTGTGCGATTGACATCATCACCCACTTTCCACGCCATACGCTGCAACCTCCATGTTGATGAGAAAGCTTTTCATGGGGGGGATGCTTTTCTTTTTCTCTGTGTTTTTTTACGATTGAATTTCTGAAAGGAAAGAAAAATTAGAACAGAGGGCAGAATCATGAAATTGGGAAGTTTAACTAATTCGAAGAATGACCACCAAGATAACTGTATTAATTTCATGAACTTTTAAAATTTTTTTAAACATAATCAATAAATGCCAAGAACTACCGACTGTTTCCAGTGAAACAGGGGAAATGATCGTTTACTTGGCGTTGTCAAATGCAATTAAGCTTTTAACCGTGTTTCACCTCTGCTGTTAAGTCAATAAACTTGAGCCACAATATTTATTACCATCATGTGCTCAATGGGATAACCTAGGTTTCCCTATCTCCTAGGTATACACTTCTTTACTTCCAAAAATTAAACTATTTTATCTTATTTCTAATTTCAATTGGAGATTGCAAGCCAGAATAAGATCGTGACCTTATGAAGTGCTAACTGTGTGAAGATTTCCGGAACCAATAAATCTCTTCCTAAACTTTTTAGCCTACTGATCAAGGTAACAGTGTGAAATCGCTCTATAAGTGCATAGTTTTTCTAGGTTTGAGACAGTCTTATCTTAATGACCAAATTAGCTTCTAGGCCACTGCATTTATTTAATAACGGAAAGTTATTCGTTAATGTGCCATGACTAATCACTCAATTATATCAAAATAAACTCGCCCAGGCGACAAGGGGTCACTCTAATATGGCATAGTGCGTCAAGTCCACTGTGCGAAGGTGGAATTCAAATAGAGTGGAACTATTGATACATTGAGGTTATAATCTACATGTTCTTGCCACTCTGATTTGTTCTTGTGCTTTTCATTAAGTTAAAACTGTTAACAGTCCATGGCTTTGTTATGAAAAAGGCGATAAAAATCGCATTAATTCATACTGGCCCTCCCTTCTTCCATGGCGTCTAGACACTTCAGCAGCAGCAGCTCCAACTTTAGTTCGAAGTCGAACTGGTGATAGTAACCACATGCAATACTCTTCTCCAAACCAAACTCTTATTTCTACTGCATTTCGGTACTAATAGCTGTTCCTTCAAACATTTATAATTTTTTATTTCAATCTGACTTCAAACTACTATGACCTGACTGTATGGCATATTCGACTTCTTTCACAGTACTCACCTTACCTTTTCCCTACCATTGTGTCTGTCTCTTCTGCATCTGTGAATCACTCTTCTGTTCCCTCTCGACTTTTTATGACTTTGATGTTCCTCCCCCCTGTGAAGTCCGAAGTCAGCAAAAACTCTCAACTTCTCTCTACTAAATTGGTTAGGTTAATTCAAGTGGCATTACAGACACATTGCCTAAGTGGCTCAGTTTCACAAAAACCAGATATCAAAATACAATCATCTGAATAAGTCATGCTAGTTTATCACGTGAGCTCTCACCAAAGTCACGAAGGTTGCTAATTATTGATCACTCACGAACTTCTCATTCCATTTGACCATTCAATATAAAGACCACTTAACGTGAAGTCAAGTAAAGATTGAAATCGACTTAGATAGTAGGTGATATAGGGATAGGGCTGATTTCAGTTATACACTTACTTAACTCCCTGACCGATTGAGGAAAGCGCTTCCGAAAATACCTGATTTGAAATTTGAATTTCGTTATTTCACTTTGTCGGCAATGTTTAACCAGTGCGCTTATTGGATTTGTGCCAGGGG
>UZAE01000369.1:0-25107 GCA_900617975.1 Rodentolepis nana | reverse complement strand
AAAATTTAGAAATAAAGTATGAATTGAAGAAGAGTAGTTTGACAAAGAAACTGTGTAGCTGGAAGTGGCTAAATTTTTCAATGAACTGTAAAGGCTTCCAACCCATTGGAAATGTTATTTAAAGGGTTCGAAATATGTCAAGTGAGGCATTATGAGAGGCAGCAATTTAAAAGCTTATGCTTAAATTTATTATTTCAATGAGCTTCACAAAATCATTTTTAATATTTTTCAATCGTTATTAATTTTGTCTACAAAATTGCAGAAAGGAGGAACCTCCCATAATAAATCAAATTTTAACAAATTTTATTCGACAACTTTGATTATTTATTGATATCAAATGGCAGGCGTTTTGATAGTTATCATTAGCCCTTTAGTTGACTTCGAGCTTCACAGAGAGGAGAAACGTGAATGTGAGAAAAATTCAAGGGGAAGGACAGAAGAGAGATTTGCAATGTAAAAAAACAGACAGATAGACACAATGCAAGAGAAAAGGTAAAATGTGTGCTGTGGAAGGGGTTGAATAGGACATACAGTCGGGTTACGGTAGTCTGAAGTCAGAAGTCAACTGCCAGTTTATTAAGAATTTTATCGTATGAGTATACATTGCCCAGGATACACCACGTGGAGGTAAGTCTACCACACACCCCCACAACTGAGGTCATTCATCTCCATTGAGAGTTCCATTAGTAGCCCTGTTGAAATAAGTATATTTTCAGTCAGTTAACCTAATGGCAGGACTCATGAGATTTCAGCAAGATTATGGAAGCAAATATAGTAAATCAGAAAATATCTCATTTATAAAAAATCTGCCTTTAGGCATTGTACAAAATGAAGTTAAAGGAGGCAGTTTCATTGGCATGTAGAAAAAACACGTGAAATTAATTTGCTTCATATAAGTAATTTAAACTTTTTTGATAATAATGTTAACTGAGTGCGATCATAACATTTTCACAATTGCATATCGAAAGTGTCACTATTGAATTTCGATTTGGACTGAAAGGTTTGCGATATATTATTCGAATTAAATCAATTTCACAAACGCTGATTTATATATTCTCAAATCTGGGGTGTGCGATGGACTTACCTCTACGTTTTGCACGCTGGGCAACGTATTCTCATACGGCAAAAGTCTATCAAACCAGCAGTTGACCTCTGACTTCAAACTACCATGATCTGACTGTATGTCATTTTCGACCACTTCCATAGTACTCATCTTACCTTTTCTCTGCCTTTGAGTCTGTATGTCTCTTTTACATCTGTGAATCGCTCTTCTTTTCCCCACCCCCCACCACTCGAATTTTCTCATTTCGATGTGAATTCCAAAGTCAGCTAAAGGGCTAAAAACAATTATCAAAACGCCTGCCATTTGAAATAAATAAATAAATATTCTCAAATCTACTCCTTAGCTCTTTAAAAATTACTACTTTCCTTCACCCGAACTTCTACCAGCGTTCAATCGTATACTCTGGTTCTAGGCACGGTGGATTCAATCAAAACTTTGATTCTAAAATTAAGGCTTCAGTAGTAATTTGGTACTAGAGACTTTGAACAAATAAGTAGGTACATCAAAATCAATTTTCAAACCCCCCTCACCCCAAAGTCTGACTTATATTTTAATGATTTTGAGAAAAATTAAATTTTAAATAGCTAAAAAGCTATTTTTATTTGGAAATCATTTAACTACGCGAAGTAGACATTTCGGTAAATAAGTTCAGAAATAGATCGTGGTATCGGTTAATGAAAGTGAAATTAAAAGAATCCTCCTTCGTTTGAGTTCTGGAGGCACGATAATTTCGCTTTCACTTGACAACAAAACTTTGTTTCAAAATATGCAAATTTTATACAGTACAGTCTACAAAATTGGACCGGTTAGTTTTTTAGGTATAAACCTGCCAAATCAGCTTATTTTGCCTAGGCGAGTTAGTCAAATAGCTGCTTATGCCACCTTGATTTATAACACACTAGAGTTAGATGAGCCTAATAAAGGTAGTTTAAACATAAATGAACTCACTGATTTTGGCAAATTATTTAAAATATTGCTACTACTACTCTATATATAATTTTCCATGGTTATTGCCATATTCCCAGGTTAGCTCTCAAGATCAACGTGAACTTAAGGGAAGATTTGAATGAAATTTAGCTTAAATTTTGCACAAATATTTCTTTCATTCATTTTATTGATTAATATACAATATGATTTAGGGCACTGACTTGGTGCTAACATATTACGATTGATCCTACTAAAATAATTTAAGTAATAGTAAAAACATAATTTTTTCAACACGAGTTCGAATATAGTATTCAGAAGTCAACTGCCGGTTAACTGACTTTTTACTGTATGCGTCTACGCTGCCCAGGGTGCATCATGTAGAGGTAAGGCTATCGCACACTCTGCTGTTTCAAATATAATATCACCTCCAAACCTTAGTTATATTAGAGGTGATTGCAATCGAACTATTTAACAAAACTTAGAAATGATTTGATGTGATTTCGGTGAAATGTACGTCAGCTTTATATTTTCTAGCCTTTTTTACGAGTCCATTTGGCATTTATGCTAGCACCAACATGACATCTAGAGCGAAATATTTAAATTAAAATTGGTGACATATTAGAAATTTTGAAGTCAAAATCATTTTGATCACCTCATTTTGATAGATAGAGAAAGACTCGACATGTAAATCAATATCTTCTCTTATTTAAGAAATGACATATTACTGCTATATCGGAGTGAAGGTGGCTCTTTAAAAACTCAAGGAAATAAAGAAAGTGGCTTCACGACCATGAATCAAACCAAAACACACTGGAAACTAAATTTTATGAAGTATATCCACGAAATTTCGTTTTCTATTTCCAGTGACTTCTAAATTCCAATGACCATATGAAATCGTTGAAATTAACTTTCGATAAGAAAATCAGAAAAATATCTTTACCGCAGACTAAGCAAGTATTACAAATTAATAATCATTAAATCTGTGATATTCAAAATTTCCATGTGCAATTTTTTGGAGTTTATTCTTGAAAATAGTTGGCCAATGTTATTGTTTACAGAGTGAAAATTATACCTACAATAACCCGTATGGAACTCAAATAGTTAAAGTGTACTAAACCAATGACTCACAAGGATTATGGAGGATCGACAGATATGCTGGCTATCAAACTCACATTATTATTAGAAAGTGGTTTTGTAGTTTACTTCTACTAAAATTTGGTGACCTCCGCTTTGCAGCATCTTGAAATTTTATGGAATAGCGTACTTAGTCCAAATCGCAGCTTGGGTCAATCAATACCCTCTTAACTCCAAAGGTAGTGGTGCCAATTTTTGGTATATATTCAAGTCTGAAGCGCAGTCAGAATACAGACCACCCAATGTTGAAAATCAATGGCTAATGCAATTGCTATCAAATTATCGAACTGCTCTATTGAAAATAGGAAAGTTGCTTGAGTTGGCGTTATGGTTGCCTTTCTAAAATATTCTTAATACACCCTATTTCACAATTCTTTATCCACATTAAATGACATCTCTTATTAAATCCTAACTAAGTCAAATATACACCAAAATCAAGTTTGGCTTTATTTCAAAAGAGTAAACATCATATTACCTCTTCCGATGCGAAACTACAATACTGTATTCTATCCTCAGTAAATTTTGAGAACTTTTTATTTGCTGCGTTAAATGGGCGTTCCATCGCTCAACGACACTGGCTAAATATTCTTATCAGCTCAAACGAATATTAATTCAGTTATAATGATTGTTAATTAAAGTGGACGCCCAAACAATTAATTCAAATTATTTCATACTTTTATTTCCCACTTAGTTGCCTAGGCATTCCGCGTTTGAGCATTGTGCTAATGAAGCACTATCATATCTAAAAATACATGATTAAATAAGCGTGCTTGTACGTTTATTCACAGTGAGCCGCTGATCAATTTTAAAATAATTGAGGTGTGTAGGCAGATTAATTATGAAATAAAAAAATGTGTCCTTTGAAATTTTCTTAAAGGAAAGAATTTTTAAAAAAATGATAATAAAACAATTTTAATAAAAAGTGATTTTTAAGGTAGGAGGCAGAAAAAACTAGGCCAAGTTAGCCACAAAAGCAATCGATAGGAAGGCTCTGCTTTTAGAAGCATCTAATCACCCATTGCCAACAAAATGACAGACCAGTGATAATTGAGCAAGTCAACGAAATTACCATTTATATTGGACCGGTTTCCTACTGCTTGCCGTCTTGTCACGTGCTCCAATGACGTCATGTCATAAACGTCTCTGTGGTCCCTCCCCTCCACCCTCTCCCTGTTCCACAACCTCTCAATGCGTGTTTTTATCTGCAGTCAACTACTCTGCAAAATGTCTGTAATAAATCAGACTGGGACTGACAATGGGTAGCTAATGCAGTCAGAAAATAGGATTTTTATTACACACCGGAATACAATGCAGTTCCCCCAAGGCAAAATAACATAACATTTCCTTTGTAAAGTTGCATTAGTGCGTCTTCAGAATAATTCTTTGTTTAAAGTTTCTTTGATCTCTTTATTATGCTTAGAATTGTCAAAACCATTTTTTCTGAGTTGTCATAACTTTGGTTCGGTTCGATTTATATATGCCCATTTTCAATTTTTCATAAGAACTAAAACCCAATAAGGGGATAAACATTCTAGCATTTCAGAGAACTCATTTTATAGACCTTTTTAAGCCTGTTGAGTGGTTAAGACTACCGTAGGCTATAAAAAGGTTGACATCAGTTTAAAAAGTAGATGAGCAAATTAACATAAAATGGTAAATTTAGCATTGTAATTACCCTTATCTCATATGAAATATGCTATTTTTGTGAATGAAGTATTTCAGATAAGTAGAAGAAATTGTTTTGCTTTGCTTCAATTCTGATTTAAATTATTCCAATTTCCGAAACAAGGGTCACAATGCTTTCACTTAAAGTTGAATTTTGGTAGTTCACAAAAAATGCCAATTTAAACAAAATTTAATCAAATTAAACGAAATTGAAGAAAATTTGTTATTTTTTTCAAAAAGTGGGCCTTAAAATAGGATCTAACGTTTTCGGTTTGAATTTTATTTTTTAGCTACTAAGTAAACTCTCATAAATTAAATTGTCTGAGAATTGGAACACACTGTACCTATATTTAATTTTCACTCAACCATTAATAAAACAAATTTCTCCCAAAATTAACAAATAATAATTATTATTATTATAAATTACATTTATTTTATAATTTTTGCTTTTAAAATGACTTTACCGATTTTGCTTGAGTTTGATTAGTCGGGTTAATTGTCCCCATTGAGTATTAATTTGACCTTATCAAGTGCATGTTCTTCATTCAATTCTGAAATGATATTAGTAAGCAATTACATCTAAGGATACATAATTAGATGCAATCCATTGGAACTCCAGTAGAGTACCATCAATTTTTTATGAAAAAAATTATTTTCGATAAATTTTTAATAAATTTTAAGGCACGCTATTACATAAAATTGCCCTAATAACATATTTATTTGGCTTTGCAGAGCATATATAATGATTTCTCAATTTGAAGTTATGATTTTTTAAATTTTATGATCCAAGGTAATCTTTTTGGGGACATTGATTACTTTACCAACCCAAATAGTACACATTTTGTTGAATAAACCTCCCACAGTTGAAGTCCAGATCATTGCTCGCGGCTCAGAGTTTGCGCCAACTTTAGACCAAGCTAGTGAAAGGAAAGGGGAACTGGAAGTGCACGCCGATATACGATAACGCTTGGCAAGTAATCTATTTAATAACGCCAACAAACCTCTGAAATATAGCAAAGAAGAGGATGATCTTTTTTCACTTTTCGATTTCGGTTTCACAAAACGGTCCTTATTCAAGCCAATGTTTGGGGTGTGCGATAGACCAACTACTACTTGGTGCACCTTGGGCAACGTATACTCATACGGCAAAAAGGTCAATTAACCGGCAGTTGACTTCTAATTTCAAACTACCATGGCCGACTGCATGCCATATTTGATCTCTTCCGCAGTACTCATCTTATCTTTTCTTCGCCTTTGTGTCTGTCTGTCTCCATTAAATCTGTGAACCGTTACTCTGTCCCCCTCTCGACTTTTTCCACTTCGATGCTCCTTCCGCTTTGTGAATTGATTTTTTCCACTTCGATGCTCCTTCCGCTTTGTGAATTCCGAAGTCAACTAAAGGGCTAATGATAACTATCAAAACGCCCGCCATTTGATATAAATAAATATTCAAGGCAATTTTTAAGCCACTAGAGCCCCTTATTTCGTCGCAACGGTCATTATTTTATGGAAGTATACACAAAGCAGTGCATATTCAAATTAAGTATTGATATATATTCCACTCCAGCTATTTATTTTGAGAATAGTAGTGAAAACTTTGTAGCCTTCAATCTGAATTTCATTTTATAGAAGTCGGAGCAGTTCCGCACTCAAATAATGATGAACGTGCGCTTATTCCTTAGGTGACGGCTCAATTTCCATATCAATTAGATATTTTACAAGCATTTATTCGATCATCTATTCATTATTTAACATTATTTACTCATAGGTATTTTCACACCTTGACACAAAAACCATTTTTAAACATAATAAATGACAGATTTTATGGTAGCTATCATTACCCCATTAGTTGACTTCTGGCTTCCCAGTACCTTTGGATTTCTGTTGCTGTTGTGGACAAGAGAGAAGACTGGGAATGTGCTTGTTTGAGAAAGCAAGCACGCTATTCCACAAGGTTACATTTCGGAAATCCGGCCGTTTGAACAATATTCGGGGACATGAGGAGAGCAATAGACTTACCTCTACCCTGAACAACGTATACTCATAGGGTGAAAGAGTCTTTGAAACGACGGTTTACTCCAGATTACCATGAACATTTTCTATCATAAAATGTGGGTCAGTTCTATATACTCGCGTATATTTAACGATTCCCAACTACTTCAATGAATTCATTGTTAATTAAATTCCTTCGAATTCGCTTTTATTTAATTCTTTTTCCCACCTTCTCCATATAATCACAGTTCATTTTTAATATCGTAAATCATTGCTTTTAACCATCAGTAATTTTCACTCACTCTAAGATTAAATGTACGCTAGTTTTTTATTAAAAACTCGAAAGTTTGAAACTTTCTGACTTATTAATCATTTAAGATGCTCTTTCCTCCAATTTCTCATGAATTTTGAATGTTAATTTAGTGGGCAGCTGCCGTGTTAATTAAAAAATGACATATTATTTAACGACTCGGTAGTGTCTGATTTTTGGCAATTCGTCATTTTATTACAAAAAATTATTTATGTAATAAAATGAAAACATAGATCCAAAGAAAAACTTATAAATAAAAAATGAAATTTCAAAATTGCCATCGAAGATTTTTTCGGAGAATTTAAAGTTTATTGTTTAATACAATGCAATATAATTAGCATAGGGATATAAAATCTCACTTTATAACGATTGACTTATAAAGTATTCAGCTTGTGTTATTTAATTATGTAATTATATTTATAACAGATAAGAAATGCTTGTAAAATAAAATCAAGAACTTAATTTATTTTGAGACGGGAAAAACAAGTTTAATTGATCGTCTGATATGGTGCTGATAATTATGATGTCATGGGCGCATATTTAGTCACCAAATGCGATTTCGGGTGAGCTGGCCCATCAAAAACTACCAACTTTTGCTTGGTTGAGAGGTCACAGCACTTGTGACCTCAGTTACTTTCTAACGCGATGAGCAACACAGTCACAAGTTTCAAAATGTTAAAGAGTGCATATGATCACTAGGTTTAACGGGGTCATGAATAGGCAATCCACATTAGTTCTTCTCTGGAGCTGTGTAAAGATGTCAAAATAGGTAGAACTAGAAAGGTTTCGCTAGATAGGCATAGTGCCCATATATGGCCAGTTGAAAGGGGAGATTGTCTCTTTGACCACAACGAGTGCGAGAATCTTGGGATCGCGATATGCAGGAAAGACAATTAGGCAATAATAATAATAATAAAGGGAATAATTTTGAAATTAATTTTAAAATTCTGTTTGCGGTGGCATATAATATAAGCGTTTTCCTCGTTTTCAGCTCTTACTCACTATCCCTTTGGATCTTTGATTACCTTTTGAGAAAAGGGCTTCCCCCTTCAAATGATTGCAAATTTTAGTTGTCCGGAACATTTGGGAGGCCATCAAGTTAAAGAATCATTCCTTTTTTGTTAAACGAATATGTACAATAATCTTTCCATTTTAGTAGTAAACTTGCAGAATAACTTCGAACACAGATTTCATGAATTTTTCGAATAAATACATCTCCAGCTCCCTCCATACTTTAAAAATTGCAACATATCCCTCCTTCGGACTGTTTGAATCCAGTTGATATGGCTGCTTGTGATACATAGTGTTGAAGTAGCAATGAATAATATGCTCAAAACCAAAGTCCTATTATTATTTAATGTAACTTCAGCTGGAAATGTCAAAACTAGCTAGAGATGCTGGAACTATATATATATATATATATATATATATGAAGAAAGACAAAGTTAATGCGTTTAATCACTTAAAATTCAATATGGAATTTAACATTTTCACTTTCATAGCCTTACGACTTTAATAAAATTCATCTTTTAATGTACCAAATGTTAGGGGGCAGTTTCTTGAATTTTTTAAGCCAGGTGGTTTTATATTAAGTCATTAATCGACAATATATTGTTCAGAGGATCTCATGTTTAATTTTAAAATAAACATACACGGATTTACTAAATTTTTATGGTGCCTTAATACTTTAATGCGATACAGATCGATTTTCAATTATATTTCTATTAAGCAAGTGATTCGACTGACAAATGTATTTAATAAATAGTGAGTAAGTAGATTATTTCAAATGTAATTTCATATTTAAAAATACTATGATATTTAGATCTCCACAGATCGACACGTCTTATTGCTCAAATAATATTATGACTTTGAAGTGAAAATTTATAATCTCCTAGACATTATCTGAAATTTAAAATTTTCGTGACCAGCATAATTTTATCAATCAATCAAAAAATCTCTATTTTTTACACTTTTATTTTGTGCAACCAATAAACGATTTAGAACCATCATCTACATGTCTTTATTTAATTATCCATTTAGAAATATTTTTGATGCAATTTGAAAAGAAAAAATTACATTTTACCTTAAAACAACTAAACATTTATGGTATGTATTTGCAGTAAAAGTACTGTTTATATATTTTCCTGAAGAATATTATTTAACTAGTGAATGTACTTTTACTAACTTTTGCCATATACTTCAGTGAAGTAATTCCCTTCAACCAATCCCGCTTCGAAAACGATGCTGATTTTCATTGGACGGTTTGAGTCTAGAAATCACCAAAATTCACTCAGTCACAAAAGTAGGCACAGACGTGGAGTATTTTAGCCCGTTTATAAATGGTAAACAACGTTTTGTACCCCGATTTTGACTTTTATTGGTTCTGAAATAATTAAATGAGTACCTTATGATTTTTTAACAGCACATATTCATTGACGAACTCTGTTTTGAATTGATAATTTCTCGTGCACAGTAACGCGTTTTATGATGTTTGCATTAAATATTTTGATAAAACACGAACTCAAAACTGTTGAATTCAATTCTGATCGAAATATAAAAATTAAAGAATATAATTTTTCGTTTTTTTTTAAATAGTGCAACTTTTGTGAATAAATTCAGAGTATGATTTGAATTTCATTAGAAATCGAAATTAAATGATTTGAAGAGTAATATTATTCTTCCAGACTTAATTAGAAGTTACAGGTAGGAAAAGCAATTAAATATCGCTCTCAGACTAATAGCATGCAATAAAGTTATATATCCATTATATTATTATTATTCACTGCCAAATGTAATGATTAGAAAAAAACATTCTAAACAAAAGTTTTTCAGTTTTTGAACAGGTTCGATTTTAACGAACATTTAATTTTCATTTTATTCTATTTAATAATAATACTAATTAACAGTTAATTCCATTATTCATTCGATTCTGTCTATTATTACAGTAGTCAGTATGAAAAATGTTGTGATAACATTTCGTTCTAAATTCACCATTCCCTGAATAAGCACTATGTTTTCTAGCCAGTTCAAATTCAACTTTCCATTTCCTTGCTAAATTTTTTATTCACAGGTTTCAATGAAATAAAGAGGAGGACAAATTGTGTGTGTTTAATTGCCTATTTTATTTGTTTTAGAAATGCCTCCATTAAGGACTTTCGTCCCACAGGAAGATAGAGCCGTTGGTTCAAAGCTAGGCACAGAAGCACCGGCAATTGTGGGATCAGTTGTGTCAGATGAGGAAAGGGAGCATTTAGCTCTGCCCACATACAGAATCCCAACTACTCCTCTTCCCTATGATCGGCATCCTTACTATGCTTCATTGGCGTCAACACCGTCTCCCGTCACTAAAAGTATGGTGTACTTTATTAAAATCTTTACTACCAAATTTAACACTTTGTCATACAGAGAATTTCGACCCTTAACCTACTATCAGTAGGTTTTGTAGATTTATCCCTGTATGTGGGACAGTTTGCCAATTTGGCAGGCGATTGGAACCTTAAAAATAACAATACAATTGAGTTTGCTTTTTAACTTAAACTAATAATTTCCGTTTCTAAAGAAAATTTAAAACCCATATATTACATGTTTAAATACTAATTAACGCTTAATAAATTTAAGCGGGAAGTCGGTCATGACATCAGAGTAAACATTTCAGAAGAAGAATTTACTTAACTTTCATTTAACTTTTTATTTCCAACTTAGGGTCGGACCAAATTTTATTTGTGAAATTTTGTACTTTGGTTTAAAAGAATACTTATCATTTATGTTTTCTCAAAATATGGAAAAGTAGTTTGTTAAAAATGCTAATAGTGGATTGTTATGCAGATCTACAATTAGGAGGCACAGGTTTGTTGTTGAAAGTCAAAATTGAAGTTTTGATAAAACACTGACTTCAAAATACTCCATTTAAAATTCTAATTTTATTAATGAAGTAAAACACTTAACAAAATTATCGTTATTGAGGCAACGTCTTCTAATATTTTAGATTTAGGTGCATCGAAGTATCTGATGATAATTCTAGGCGTTTGCTTAGGATTGATATTTATCTTCTATTTGGGCAAAAAATGTCTTCCAAGACGTAAGAAGAAGTCCAAAAAGGGCCTCAACGTGGAAGCAGATGACAGCAAGGCCATCAAGTTTGCATCTTCATTGAACAAACAACTCGTATGTTTCAAATCTTTGTCTCAACGACTAGCTAATTAACTTTACAAATTCAATGAAAGAAACGAAAGATAACTTTTCCAGAAGCTAAGACATGACGAAAAATTTCTTTTACTGTCTTGAATAAACGCTTAAATAAAAATAGCAGCTTTCGTTTAATTAATTTTGTCAATTTAAAAGCACTTATAATTTTTCTTTAATTAAATAACGAATGTTCTGTCAAATTGTCTACATTACAAATAAAAATAATAGTTCCTACACCATTTGTAGGATATTTTAACAATTTGTTATTTGTAATATAAATCATTTAAAATTTATTAATATCGACCTCAATCGCGTTGTCAGACGTAGGATTACTTCAGAGATAGTTTGCAATGAGAAATAATAATGATAATAATTTTTAATTATTTCACTAAAATTTGAAGACATGGGGAACGTGATATATTTTGTCAATGGCCTCAACAATTCTCTGTTAATAAGCTTCATATTTGTGATTGATCTAGCGCAAATTTATTCAAAATAACCGGTTGGGTCTCCTTAGGTCTGAATTCAAATCGAAAAATGCCTTTTTTATAAAAGTGTTAGGAAAAGTACTTAAAAATAGTGCTTATTTTAAGCCCTTAATACATTCGGAGTTTTTAACAAATTAATTTGTATTAATTCTTAAATAGAATTATTCTTGAAGATATTAATTCACCAAAGTTATTCTTCACTGACAAAGCAGTGTTAACAGAAATTCGGTCATGATCTAATAATATCGCCAATAGTTAGCTTTATAAAAAATGCGCTTAATATATTAAGTTGCATTTTTCGAATAGTATTAGCACTAAAGTTTATACTGTGTAAATTAACTTTTTTCATATCTGTAGTGATTTCTTGATATTGTTTTGCTGCTCATTCAAACGCCTCACTCTGTTTACAACATTTTCAGGAGGATACGCAAGTTTTGACCGACAATATGGAAGAGGATGAGAAAGAGAAAGTTGAGCTTGGATCTTTACAGTACTCCATTGAGTTCGATTTTCAAAAGAATGAAGTAAGTTGTACTGTTCTATTCAATTTATTTTCTACCCTGCTAGCATTCCATTTACTTGCGCGATGCTATCTTATGCCTAGTAAAATCATAGTCAATTCTCAGTGATATCCAATCATAGCATCCAATTTACAAGACTACGGGTATAAAATAAAGCGAGCCATTAAAGCCGCATTTTATGGGTGCTGGAAGAGCTTTTAAAGCACAAGCTTATTTACACTCCTTTTGCGGTGTGTGCATTGAGTTTCCGGGAAAGCTGAGAGCAGAAGGGAAATGGAAGGCCATATTTTTTTGCTCCGAAATATCTGATTTACTTACATCAATGATTCTGGCAATTGCTATTGTGCCTTCGGGCTAAAAGATTAAAATTGAGTTAATGCAAATATTTGTTAACTTCTAACTCAAGCTGAAGGCGATAATCAAGCGAAGAGTATTTATTAGGTCTTTTGGTCTGATGAAAGTGATTATATCAAATACCATTCAATCATATTATTGATGACACAAGATAAGTTAAATTGGGAACTCAAACAAGCAAAATTAAAAGTTGCTAAAATTAATATCGCTTTTGGAAGTTGTAATTTGACTTGTCTTTGCCAATTTTGCTTCCCAACCAACTCCAGAATCTGTTTTTTTCTTTTTTCGATTTGATTGCGCAAACAGGCTTCTTTCCAACAACTTGTATGTTGCTAAAAATATATTAAAAGTTAATTTGTAAGTAAAAATTGAAGGCAATTGTTATTTTGATTTAAGTTTAGAGTCATTTAAAATACAACTATGAGTTTAATGAACGGAAATAAAATCAAATAATAATATGTCAGGAAAACTGACAGTTTGTATAAGCATAGGGAATGTTTAGAATTTCGTTTCCTTTAGCTGACAGTTGGAATTATTCAAGCTCGAGATCTTCCAGCAATGGATATGTGCGGAACATCAGATCCCTATGTTAAAGTCTTCCTTCTACCAAACAAAAAGAAGAAGTTCGAAACTAAAGTTCATCGGAAAACACTGAATCCGGTCTTTAATGAGAGTTTTATCTTCAAGGTGAGCCCATCTATCTTACTGTCAAACTATTCAACTTATTGATTTCCTATTTAAGCTATACCAATTATGATACCTACATTATTATCAAAATACTAAATTTTTTATTATGGTAGCAATCGAAATCAATCACTAGAAAGCCCCAATAATTTTTTAAATGTGGAGAGCAACAACGAGGTATTAGAGTCTCGGTGGATTTCATTTGTCGATTTTTGATGAAAAGAATTTACTGAATGGTTATGCACGTTCTAAAGTTCAAAGTTAATCAACTGTTTCGGGGTTGATGTGAATGTGTGGCTAAAATGCTTAGGAGCGCGTTGGCCGGTTCCTTGAAACAAGAAGGGTCGGTTTTGCTTCTCAACCTCGTCCGTATTCCTGATGGTCAATGAGACAAGATGAGCTTTTAAGACGTTGAATTTACCATCAAGAAGGCAGAGTTGAGTTAGCTCAAAGAAAATCGTTTACGTTCCCTTAATAATTCCTCAAATGAGCCCTCAGATACTTGATGCTTGATAAATTTTTGCGTGATTGATTTATACTTTCATGACCTTTTGAGCCGTGAGTAGAAGCTGATTGATATTAAAAACCTTGTTTTATAATTTCATTGCAATCAACAAGTTCTTCTCTGGGGCATAACCAAGAGACCCCAGTAGCCTGATTTCCCTCTCCTTAGATTTTGCTTGTTGTCAAACACTCTTACTTCCTGTCTAAACAGTCAAAAGTAAGAGTGATTGAAGGGAATGATCAACTGCTGATAAGACCCTATTTGAATTCACGTTTCTGCTTGGCTGCTTCAATTGTCGCAATTGTGAGTCTTACCCCCTTCCCAAAGGAGACATTAGGAATAATTAAGCAAGGCATGGAATGCCTTTGTGTACCAAATCTATAAGTTAAATTCCTAGATTATTGTAGTCATAATAGCATTGAATGTATCTGATGAATATACTCACAAGCCAATAAGCTCAAAAATAAGCTAAAATACCTTAAATTTAAGTGTGTATCGCAATCACCCCAATGTTAATCTAAATCAAATTCATTGGCTAATTAGCCAAAATTGCCACTTGATTATAATGCTACAAGATAGGATTAACTGTACAATCTAGGTTCGTAAATTGAATTCGCTCGTGACTGGAGACATCTAATGAACTCATTTGTTGCGTGTTTACAAATATGCTTCGTGTTTACAGTATTTAGAACTATTTATAACTTTTAACGTAAATCATGCTATGAGGACTGAATTTTTAATTTTGCCTAAAATTTGTTTTCTGTGGCAAAATGATACTGCAAATAATAAAAGTTAACAAACTTAAAACAAAATAAATTGAGTATTTTAGGCTTATAAATCTGCACACTGGGGTGAAAGAGTTTAAGGACGTTATCTTGAAGTATCATCTGAAGGCACAAATGTCAGAATGTCAAATACATTAACCCAAATTATGAAACCATTTATTTCACCTCTTTTTATAAAATTATAATGCAATCCTTAATATTAAGCTATTGTGAATTTTAAAAATTGGATTTTTTCCCAGTTCGCGAAATTTAAAGCTTGTTAGTTAAACGTCAGAATATATTTAGCGTATGTGTTGAAGTTTGGTTGAACATGAACATAGAACAGACGTCTAAGGATTCCTTTCGTTTGACAGAAGATTAGTTCAATTAAAAATTATATTAGAAAAATGAATTTTTCTGTTTGAAACCAGGATGTGATCAGAACTTATTTCATTTCAAGCTAAAGTTGAGAGCATGAAAAGAAATCGATGATACAAAGTTGTAATAATTCAATTAAAACTAAATTTTGGGAATAAAGCATGAATTGTGTTTTCTGAAGACTCAATCTGTGAACTCGAAAGAAACTTATAGATTTCATCACCCGTGCATTGAATTGCAGAATATCAAATTCCTGCATTTACGCCTGGATATATAAAATAACATATGGAAAAATGATAACTGCAATTATTGGCCAGCTGGCAGCTAATTATTTATTATATACCTAATTCTATATAGGTTAATTTATTTTGTTAATAATTAAACCACCATTTGAGCTGAAAGTCTTCTTCTTTCCACTTCGCATAATCTAATTATCAGCAGCTATATTACAGCGGAAAAGAAGGCAATAAAAGAGAGTGGACTGTGATTATCTGCGGAAATTGAAAACCAAATACAAAATCCTCATTTTTGAAAAGAACATCTGATTTTCAGAGGAATGGAGGCCACATTTATAGGGACTAAGAGGATTCAAAAGGAGAGTGCGAAGTAAAATCTTGAGGCGAAAATTTTGTCATTTCGATCCGTCAGAAGTCGAACGTGGTAGATTTGCAGGAGAAAATATTTAAATAATGCTAATGTGTTCAATTTTAAGCTGCCGTTTTTTCTACTAATTGACTTTTATATTTTTATCCTGAAAATCGGTATTTTCAAATGAATTTCCAGTCCCTTTAACAATTTTCACATTGGAATAGAAGGACAGTTTTACTTTCTTTGCCCAGTGCCTACAGCGTTGAATAAATGATTGAAGCATTTTGTCATTTCAAATCCGACAGATAAATTAAAAATTAATAGTTCCACTTTAGCGATCGTATTAAAGCTAAATAAAATTCGAATTTCATCTTGCAGATAGTTCTTGATTTACATATTTGTTCTCATTTTCATGCCAAATTTCTTGCAGCAAAATATTTGGCTTTATTGTCCCTAGATTACCAATGAGTTGCCAACAATAATCCTGAAACCACAACTTGAGAACTGTGGTAAAAAGAAATCAGGGTGTTCTGGGAGATTACTTTGAAGTATGTAGATTTTATGACCTCAGATTTACAACAGAGATATGAGGTTCTCATTTCGTTTTAAGGTTGGATAGATTCCACATGTGCTTCGTTTATTTTATTAAATCATCAGTAATACAATTAAGTGAGACCATTATTTTAAAAAAATATATTATATTATCTACTGAAGCAATGCGAAAATTCCACCAATTTCTAACATAAAAGGTCACCGTGAATAGTTAATTATAATTCATTAATGGACAAATCTAACGAGTGTAAACTGGGTCTGTGGAATAATTATTTTTTTCTAATTGCATCATAATAGGTGGTTCACATCTAACCTTTCAAAGTTTAGATATCATAATAAAACACGCATTGACCATCAAAGTTTTCTTATTGACTTCATAATAGCAATACAATGTCAAATAGTCGGTTTAGAAAACGATAATTGAAGTAACATGATCTAAGTAGCCTTTTGCGACTATTACTTGATAATCGGATTTGTTATAGTCAATGTTTTGCAAATTTTCGAATATATATATATATTTTATAGTTTAAAGTTGCTTTGCATTATAGACACTGATATTTTACATAAAATCAATCGTTTAGTCCACCAATTCGTTTCCTTGCGTTTTTGAATAACTAAGAGCGGTTAGTAATTCGTTCTACTAACATTACAGTTGCCATATGCCGAGATACCCGGTACAACGCTAGTGCTCTATGTCTACGACTTTGATCGATTTTCAAAACACGATCAAATTGGTCAATTGAAGATTCCCCTCGGCTCTATTGACCTGTGCCAAACTCTGGAAGAATGGCGTCCCATTGAACCTACGGACGCAGAAAATGAAAAGGTATTTTATAATTTAATTATTTCACGTCTCGTTTTGCAAATTATTCATAACCTCCTTGTATTTTGATTAGATTTATTTCTACTAAATGATAAATTTTCGTTTTTTGAAATCCAAAATAGGTAGATTGGAAGCCATTCTATTTCTATTTGAATTAACGGAACACAGTTTCTAATTTTCGTTAATCTTTTAGTATTTATTATTTATAATTGCCCCTGTTCAATATAAAGTTATATTCATTCCTTAATATTTTAAATGGCGTTTTTAGTATCATAAAAACATTTTTAACAGGGTGTTTCGCCCAATTCACTAATAAACAGCGATGTTCTTGAAAGATTAGGACTTATCAATGAAATTAATTGGCTCTTTTATGACTAATTAGTTACGATAACTTGAGTCTAATACGCATTTCTGTTTGTGTTTTTAAAACGCGATTGAAATAAAATATGTGATGAATGCTCTCCGTTCTATACTTTCATGGCTTTGCGGTTTGTGAATCGTTTCTATATGCGAAGTGATTTAAAAGAATTTCCAAAATACCTTTTCAAAATTCTTTCAGTAAGTAAGCCACTTTGATAAATTATTTATCATTTTTGGTCTAGCTTTGTTGACTTACTGGGCAATAAACTAAAAAATTTTAACAAGTTAAATTGTAACGATTAGTGAAAGCTACTTGATTAAATGAATTCATTTCAATGTGCCTTTCTAATAGACAATTCTGTATTTTCGATTTAATAATAATGGGAGCAGAGACTACTGACAATTCGTTTTGTATTTTTTAGATGAATACTTTAAACTCCATTCAATTAGGAAGGAAATATTCAATTTCTTTACTTTAGAGGCAACATTTAATAACCATTTATCCCTTGAAATGCCAAGAGCTAACGATTTTTTTCAATTAAACCTGTTTGCTTTCTGGGTTGGAGCCCAGCTACAAGTGCAAAGTGTTTAGCAAAATGGTTACTGGGTCAAGGGTTGAGTTAAGAATCTCTCAATATGAACTATGGAAAAGTTAGGGATTGGATTTTGAAGGTCAGACTTTGGTTCAAGTTCACGCTATTCGCATAGCGTTAAGCTGTGGCTTAAGGGTGGATCGATCTTAAAAACTAAAGTCATTTACTGAAACTACATTTTAAATAAACGCAGATATATACTACCCAAGGATCTAAATTTAGTTAGTTTCAAATTGTTTTCTGTCGAAATTTCGGCTTGTCAAATCAATTCGCCAGTATATCATGGATTTGTGCGAGAAGGCAATCTTTAACCTTGGGTATACTGGTGAAATACTGCTTTTCTGTCAGCTTTTAATCGATAAAGACTCTTACTACACTTTAATCATCATGTTTTCTCCCACAACACCAAATGTACATCAATGCGAAAAAGTTGTACAGACGATGGCGGTAGTAAACGATTAGAAGCTGGCCGGCAGGCAGCAGACGATGCGAACATAGAAAGCATTTTTCGATTGAGTCACGCATTCGTGCTCCTGCCAAGCTACTCCGAGCGGGGGGGGGGGGCAATAAATCAAAGTTGACTTCCACTCTGTCTCCCTGCTTCGCTGCCCTTCCTTTTCACTTCACTTCCTCTTTATGTACTTGTGGGAGTTTGCTGATCATCACTTTATTCCCGCGCGTAAAGCTAAAAGCTCCTATGTTTGCTATGACGAGACTTCGTCCAACAATTAGTACACTTTAAGCCCTTCAGAAGTAGACGGACGGTTTAAGGGCAATTTAAAAATTAATAACATTATATTATTTGAAGCCATATTTAAAATGTCATTCATTCGAATGAATTAACGATTGTTGATCAGACATGCTTCGACAATAGTGGCAAAGTTTGGTGCAAAATATAGAATTGAGACGAAGCGAAGTATACAAAGGGGTCGTTTGCTCGATGCAAGATCTATTTTGCTTTATTAAACGCGCCAAGAGTCTCTTCATAATTTCTTGAGACATATTACAACTTTCGTTTGAAGTTCAATCTCTAAACATCCGCACTATGAGCGAAGTTTATTTATTTCAAATGGCAGGCTTTATGATATTTATCATTAGCCCTTAAACTTTGACTTCAGCTTCCCCCAAGGTCGGGGGGTACATATATAGCAGTTAATTAATAGCAGTTCATTATCTGTCTTCTTGCTTCCCAGTATCTCTGGCTTTCCGTCGTTGTCTTTAGAGCTGGACACCGAATCAGGTGGGTCTTCTCCATTTCCTCATGTAGGTTACATAGAGGGCATGTGGGTTGAGTGTATACTCCCAATCTGTGAAGGTGTTTGGCCAGGCAATCGTGTCCGGTACATAGTCTAAACTCAGCAACGGCTTCGATTCTTGGCCAGTGGGCTATGTTGGGGAGTGCCAACTATGAGCGAAGTAGAATCTGATTAACAGTAGAGAAACTTTGATTTAATTTTTTGTTTCATAGTAGTCCATTTTTCAAATCATGTCAATATCGCCTGGACGCACAAATTGTATTAACTTTTCTGAAGAGTCAGCTCTGGCCTACTCGAAGGAATGTGGTGTTTGAATTTAACACCACCATTTCCTTTTTGATTAGCGCCTCCATAAGCAACTAACTTATAAAATTAAATGAATTCTTTGTAGTTGGCGCAAAGAAATGCCATTTTTTTCCATATTCATCTTGGTTATGTCGGGGAGAGTTGGTGGGCGGCACCCGAATTCTCATTCTATTCTTCATGTGTAATTCACACAGTTCATCACGAACTTGCTAGTTTCTAAGCAAATCCGTTGTAAGTTTAGCGGGGACTTGCTTCAATCAGGTGTTTTAAAACGCCAGCTTCAAAATTCGCCCCCCATTCTGACTTTTGAGAAGCATATAAAGCCCAACCCAAACTTGGCATTGGCGGGAGGGTGGGGGCTATTAGGACTTATCCCTAAATTTTAGTAATGGCCTTAGGAGTGGCGTTTTTTGGCGTTCAGGGGCTTGTGAAAGAAAGGCTGCATGCAATGTCCCTCTGATGTGTCGGCTTTGGGGCTGGGCATCTTTTTGCCCTTAACAATAAAATTAAATTCGCACCAACAAATTTCAAACGACTTGTCAATTTATGAAGAGCACGCTCGGTGTTATTTCTTGTGCCCTATCTCCATACAAACCGGACAATGCTCGATTTCTTATCGGTTTAACTAAAGCATGAAATCTAATTTTGTGCAAAGTGGCCTTGTTATCAACTCAAAAAAAATCAAAATTGAAAAGGTCCTCCTACGTATTAACAAATGTTTCAATACATTATGAAAAGTTTCTCCTCAGTATTTCATTTAATTTTATGTTTGTCAATTTTCAACATAAAAATTAATTCCTGGTTTTCATAATATTAAATTTTAAATTTATTCCATTTGATATTCTTGAAAACTTAAATAACTTTATTTTTTATTCTTTTAGGAGAACAGGCTTGGCGACATTTGTTTCTCTCTTCGCTATGTTCCCACTTCAGGGAAATTGACAGTCAACATACTTGAGGCGAAGAATTTGAAAAAGATGGATGTTGGCGGTTTATCTGGTAATGTTATTAGTATCTAAATTAAAATATTCATGCAATGCCACTTGAGTAATACCATTTGCTGTCCTTTGTCATTTGGGCTATATTTTGTTTAGAATGGGTTTTTCCGATTTTTGTCTTTGCTAAGCAATATTGTGTATAATCATTTATCTATTCGCGACATATAGTACACATATTTTAGTTTTAATCTCTTATTTAAACTTATTTTCCGTACAAATAAATAGAGAATTTTAAGCTTTTTTCTTCTTAAATGGTTCAATTATTCCATTATGACTCAAGTGGTTGATATGTGCGAGCATTTCATGGGGGTGAAGTTGATAACTAATTCCCTCGATTTTATACTAATTTCTTCCAAAACTTTCGTCTATCAAACAATATTCCACATGAATTTTATTTACATTCATCCAAGTCAGTTTAATTTCATTGTAATTAACACTATTAACAGTTTGAATATGCCACGAAGTATGAAACGAAACAAACATATCGTCTTTGCATCCTCCTTTTAGACCCTTACGTGAAGCTCTCATTGATGCTCCAAGGAAGGAGAATTAAGAAAAAGAAAACAACCATTAAAAAGTGTACCCTCAATCCATACTACAACGAATCCTTCTCGTTCGATGTTCCCTTTGATCACATACAAGTAAGTGAATCAATTTTTCCACTTTGGAAATACGAAACAAAGAATTGGGGAATCCGTTGCAAACAAACCATCTGTTGTTTAGTGCTTGTGAAAGCGAAACCATATGCCAGATGGGCTATTCATTTTAGATCCTTGAGTTCAAGCAGAACTAATGTCATTGCTGTGAATTTGAGCCTAAAAAAACATTGCGTCTCTCTATGCTTTTTTTCTAAACCCTTTACCAAATACTAGTGATATTAATGATAGTAGCTTGATTCTCAAAATGCGTGCAGATTTAGCCGATCAATTTGTACAAAAGCTACCTAAAATTCTAACTGCATGTCAAATTTAGTTGGAAATCGATTTCATAAAACTTTAACTCGCTGTTGATAGGCTTTTCTTAGAATTAAAATAATAATATAGTCAAATATCTGCCCCCGGTGAAGGAGGGAATTTACGGAAATGACTAACCTCGGGTGGGATATAAAAACAGGCATGTCTCCGCTAACTGAATTATCTAGTGGTCCGTGGTCTTCATACTGACGTGCTCTCCTATTGGCACTACTGTGCCTGTTGGCATAGCTCACTTCCAATCGTTTAGCAGTAAAGTACTTACTGGCTTAACTCCGTATCATATATTTTCAAGTCTACTATATAACTGGAATAAATCGAATGAGGTTGGATTTTACAATGAGGTCTTTGTGTCCTCATAACAACAACAGATCTACAAGGGGGTCTTGTTCACTAAAAGCTACTAAAATGTTGATAAAGTAATATGCTACAGGTAGTGTTCTAATAGTAAAACTCTGCAGTAGTTTTTTTATATTATATAGAATGAATTAAATTAAATAATTATTTTCGAAGTATTGAAATTTGGCATCTTCAAAGATAATATTTGCGCAAATTCTAAGAATATCCCGTTTACGGACAGGCGGGTTGTCAAGTAAACTTTTCACCAGGAGGAATTTCATCTTCTCGTTGCACTTTTTGAAGACATTTTATAAAAAACGATTATGATAAATTGCTACATAAACTCCATTTACTGCATAAATTAGAGGACTGAACACATATATATATGCGTGTGTGTGTGTCTCAATTCAAACAACTTTGCCTTTATAGGACAAAAGCATAGAGTTTTAGTAAAAACAGCTCATCAACAAATGAACATCTTTTGCATAAATTAACCCGGAAAGAGCTAATAAATCCTGGTTTATATTTTTGTATTTGTGTTTTCAAGCTATTGAATTTTAATTAATATGTAGAAGTAGGAAGCAATTTGGGGTTTTAATTTCAGCTTGTTCGGTAAAAATTAGTTTTAGTGTTAGGGTGTTAGGTGGTGAAATTTAAACTTAATCAAAGATCAATTTCGTTTGTAACTGTCATTTTTAATTTATTACAAATATCTCTTAGATAACGTTATGCTTAAACAAAATGGTGAAAAGATATTTAAAAATGCGCTTAAGATATTAAATTTTAAAAGGTCATTAGGAGATGTTCGATTACATATTAAATTTAGATCATTAGCTTAAAATGTATTAAATTCGAATTTTCAAAGGAGTTCCAAACTGCTTAATGCAACTTTTAGAACAGAGATGAAAAGTGTTTTGGGTGTATTTCAGGGCTGAAACACCGAATGGTTGACAAATGGATGTCAGCTTTCAATTGTTATTTCGTGTTCTGTTCATGATTTTAGATTAGTTTAGCTTAACAGATTGAGGGTGATTGGGTCACAGTCATTTTTAGAGACATCCTAGCAAAGCTCTTTAATTATATTTGACATTAACTAATTTGCTCCCGAAAATAGCACATAAATGCCTTGAAGATGAATACAAATTTTCATTTACGATGATCTTCAGCCCCTTGACCTATCGGCCTTTAAAAAATACGACACTTTTGCAAATAACTTTTAAACAATGTCTTACTGGTTGCAAATTGTTCCATTTAACCTAATGATAACAATACCAAGACGCACTCATGAACAACTTTTCTGCTTGAGAAACTAGCCTCAAACAGTCATAAAATGTGCTCATATGATCAGTAATCCTTCCACAAAGACAATAATAGTGTTATTAAGGGGGTATTCTGGTCTAGAGACATGAATTTTAGGTCGTTTTTGAAGTGCTGTAAAAAGGCAAGCAATATTTTATTATCAATTTTTTTATATACTATTTATTCACCTTAGAAGCATACAAAAAAATAAAAAAATAAAAAACTTTAAAATTCCGTTAGTTATCAGCTGATGGAGTGGGGCGTCCCAAAAATATGGAGCATGACTATACCCACGATTTTAACTCTCCGAGCAATCTGAAATCAAAATAATAAAAAAATATTTTCAATTTACAATTAAGTCGCTATGTCCGAAACTACGGAAAAGTTTTAGATATATTTTTTACAAAATGGCGACTGTCTAAAGAAAAAAACCATTTTTGTACCACTTTTTTGAACATTCTTCGATTTTTTAAAAATAGTAAAAAGTAAAATTTGGGGATGGCCGTAGTTCCGGACATAGCCAAGTTCCTCTTAAAATTTCAAGTAAATCGGTTTTGGCAGAATTTGCGAAATCGTGGGTATCAGATTCAAAAAAACAGTTCTAAGAAAAACGCGTTCAGAGTTTGCAGTAAAATGTTTTGCAGTCTAAGTCATAAAATTATATTTTTAACTTACATTTATTCAATCTGCCATTCCTGCTGCATATATCGGACCTTCCTCGACTTCGAAAAACTATTTTCGGCTTCTTTGTTTTCTATTCGAGCAGTTCTGGCCTCCTTTGATGCGCTGGATGCTCGTATCTCGGAGCGGTCAATCCGAGCGTTGTCTCCTCTGATAGCAAATGCATGCACTTCTGGACCAATTTTCACTCCCACTTCATTAAAAATACACACAGCAATAAATGTGGATATGCTTTGGAGCAAAAATCCATATCAGCGAGTTTAGAGACTCATTATTATTTTGAGTTTCTGAACCCACACATCGAATCAATAACTCTTCTGATGATAAACTTTGAAAGATTTTTCAACGAATGGACATGATGGAGTGTAGCGTAGACTATTGCAACTGCATTGAGGACATGATGGAGTGTAGCGTAGACTATTGCAACTGCATTGTAATGCAATTTTGAACCCTAGTCTGCATTGAGCCGTTCTTGAAAATATAATCTCGTTGTTATATGTAGTACACGAAATAAAAGAAGAAATCGCTGAAAAGACCATGAAAAACTCCAAAACACAGTAGCCTTAATTATTATCTATAATTACTTCTTCATCATTTGATTTCCCCAATTTTGCTGCTAATGCACTCGTAAAACTGGTGTTTTCTGTTCCGTAAATCAATTGCCGTGAAATATATATAAATATATATAGATAGACAGATATAACGAAACAAAAGGGCTTACTAAGAAATATAGTTTCAGGTAGTCGGAGAACCCATTATGTCTTTTGTTCGATTAGTTGCAGCCCAACCGATTTGGATCCCTCCTCAGCAATATACTTATATTTCCGAAACTATTTTGAATGTTGGAAAATCCTCTCGTAGACATATTCTTGAATAGTTAAACTATGAAAATATGCAAGAAAAATTTCAAAATTTTTTTCTAGACTAGAATACCTCCTTAAACAGTATATTCTATAATTGTTGAATAAATCACTAAAAGGAAAGCTTCTTGGTAAATTAAAATCACGATTTCAGAAAGTTGTCGTAAATTCAAGTAGCACTTTCGCTAAGTCAACTTAAAGTTATATTAATTAAAGAAAACTGTACACGTTATGAGACCTTTAGAATCGAATAATCAACGAAAAGTGCTTGGAATTGTGCGACCTAATCCAGGGAAGCTGTCATGGTTTTTGAATTATGGACTATGTGACAGTTAATTGCCTTCTAAGTGAATATGGACAAACCCTTATCAGAAATAAAATTAGGTCACACTTCTGGATATTCCCTTTTGATTTCTGATTTCGTTCCTGATTTTAGCTGCTTTCACACTATTCCAAATATGTATTATTCGTCTCACCTCCACGTGGTGCACCCTGGGCAACGTATATTCAT